>CAWUFW010025976.1:0-38237 GCA_963921515.1 Calotriton arnoldi | reverse complement strand
TTTTTAATACATCTTATATATAATTTATTAAAATATAATTACTTTAACGTCTCCTACCTCACCCAAAAAAATAATTACTCTTAATTAGCGTTTTCCATATAGGGAAAACAATTACCAAACAAAGAAACCAACTAAAAGTTAACCAATAGAAATACAGAAGATCGAAATAAACCAATGAAATTAAGCAAAGAATTAAAAAGACACTATATAAACGGAAGAAAAATCATTCTTATTTTACACCTTTAACCCAAAAAATTGTGAAAGGTGAAACTCTGCCGGATTCTGACCACAAGCAAAAACTGCATCAAATTCAAGCCTACTACACTTGGAAAAAAGTAAGTAAATGACCATTTCTAAATAAGCAGTCAAATTAAAATGTAACACAATTTTCAATTGCTAACTAAAATTACTAACTTATATATTTTATCTACTTATATTTCCACTACAGATATTACTGCAAAGAACGAGAAAAAGGATTTTACTTCGCAAAAACATCTAACTAACAAAGGGGCCTATTACGATGGCGGGCGGAGACACGACCGCGGTGCCAGCGGTGGCGTTAACACCCATTTACCGCACGCCGCCAGCGGTCTTCACGCCCGCCATATTAGGATGGCCACACATTGCCCATTTCCCGCCCGCTGCGGTGCGATGCCCACCGCCATCAAAGTGCGCCCACCACCGCGGCGGAGTGAGCCAATCACCACACACCGCCGTGCGGAATGACGTCCCGTATGCCGAAGATATCACGATGCCGGAAACATGGCAGCGCACCGCGACGGAGAAACCGCACAGCGAGAGACGGCGGAGACACCACAGCGGAGACAGAAAAGAGACACCCGGGACACACCGCGATGGATCCTGCCCTACACGCCTTCCCGGTGCTGTACATGATACACCACCTGCAAGTCATCGTCTGCCGCGGACGCCTCCGCAGGTACGTACAGACACAACAGTGCAAGTAACACACTACACAGCTCCAGGGTGGAAAAACTTCACATGGGAACACCACACACCCCTGTGGGGACAGGCACACAGCCATCACTGCACACACACATGTCCCACCTGTGACAAAAATACCTCGCCACATACTGCCCACCCATGTACCGCCATCATGAACAAATGTCCCGGTCACGTCACCGCCGCGGTCAGTGTGCAGGAAACCATGCACACAACGCAGAGCCCGGGGCCAGCGCATGCCAAGGGCACCGTACAAATCGCACAGAGCCACAACTCCATCCACAACACACCAGCCACCTCCCTGAAGGGCCACAACATGTGCCTCCCAAGTGCCACTCCTGCACAACAACCACACAACTACAGCCACACCATGCCCCACGTCCCAACAACTGCATATACAGCCACAGCAGGACCCTTTGCACAGGAACACATAGCACAGAAGCCCAAGCCCCAGCCAACACACACACCACAACAACATCACACACAAGCCAAGAACATTGAGGCCAGGCACAAAATGTACACACACACAGATGAGGACCAAACACTTCACTGCACACACTACCTGACAAGTCACACACACACACACCACCCTGACTCACAGCTGCATACACACACCACATGCCAGCAGTAATGGAGGACACAGTGCAGGTGAGGTACATGAGAAGCTGCACAGGCAAGGGTCAAACAGCAGTGAACAACAAGGCCAGTGGCCAGGACACAGTGCAGGTGAGGTACATGAGAAGCTGCACAGGCAAGGGTCAAACAGCAGTGAACAACAAGGCCAGTGGCCAGGACACAGTGCAGGTGAGGTACATGAGAAGCTGCACAGGCAAGGGTCAAACAGCAGTGAACAGCAAAGCCAGTGGCCAGTCCAAAGTGCAGGTGAGGTACATGAGAAGCTGCACAGGCAAGGGGCAAACAGCAGTGAACAGCAAGGCCAGTGGCCAGTCCAATGTGCACATCAAGTCCATGAGAAGCTGCACAGGCAAGGGGCAAACAGCAGTGAACAGCAAGGCCAGTGGCCAGGACACAGTGCAGGTGAGGTACATGAGAAGCTGCACAGGCAAGGGACAAACAGCAGTGAACAGCAAGGCCAGTGGCCAGTCCAATGTGCAGATCAAGTCCATGAGAAGCTGCACAGGCAAGGGGCAAACAGCAGTGAACAGCAAGGCCAGTGGCCAGGACACAGTGCAGGTGAGGTACATGAGAAGCTGCACAGGCAAGGGGCAAACAGCAGTGAACAGCAAGGCCAGTGGCCAGTCCAAAGTGCAGGTGAGGTACATGAGAAGCTGCACAGGCAAGGGGCAAACAGCAGTGAACAGCAAGGCCAGTGGCCAGTCCAATGTGCAGATCAAGTCCATGAGAAGCTGCACAGGCAAGGAACAAACAGCAGTGAACAGCAAGGCCAGTGGCCAGTCCACAGTGCAGGTGAGGTACATGAGAAGCTGCACAGGCAAGGGTCAAACAGCAGTGAACAACAAGGCCAGTGGCCAGGACACAGTGCAGGTGAGGTACATGAGATCCTGCACAGGCAAGGGTCAAACAGCAGTGAACAACAAGGCCAGTGGCCAGGACACAGTGCAGGTGAGGTACATGAGATCCTGCACAGGCAAGGGGCAAACAGCAGTGAACAGCAAGGCCAGTGGCCAGGACACAGTGCAGGTGAGGTACATGAGAAGCTGCACAGGCAAGGGTCAAACAGCAGTGAACAACAAGGGCAGTGGCCAGGACACAGTGCAGGTGAGGTACATGAGAAGCTGCACAGGCAAGGGTCAAACAGCAGTGAACAACAAGGCCAGTGGCCAGGACACAGGCTTGATATTTTGGGTGGCAAGATATATGTGTGCACAAGGTGGCATGCAATGTGCTGCACACCTCTTCTAGGATGCAGATGTATTGGCACGTGTGAGTTCTGTTGATGCCACTCATCTCACAGTACTTCTCTCTCCTATGCAGCAGCTCCCGTATGTGCAGAGGGGGAGGGGACGGACACCAGTGGTGAGGCTTCCAGTGCAACAGCCGCACCGGAGCAGACTGACACTGATGTGACCAGCGCCGAGGAGGGGGACAGGAGTCTGCTGGAGGATTCACAGCCGGAGACACAAAGCTCTACCTCATCTGACGCCAGCGGTGATGCATCCATGTTGGGGGTACAGGGAACGGGGACTCGGCCTCCTCTTCCGCCACACAGCGTCCAGTGCCCAGCCTCCCTTCAACCTCCACTGGTGCTGCCCATGTCCGCACGAGTAGGAAGGGAAGAGTCACCTTCACCCCAGGCACAGCTGCCCCAGCCCATGTCAGCCCTGCTGCCCTCAGTGCAGAAGCAGTTGAGCTATTTCGCCAGCTGTGTGTGGGGCAGACAGCACTTCTCAATGGCTTCCAAGAGCACGACAAAAAGTTGGGGCAGGTTATAGCTTTCATGGAGGGCATACATTCTGACATAGGTGGGCTACACCGGACTGTGCAGTCCTTGTCATCAACTGTGACAGCAGCCCTGCAACAGGCACATAGTCAGGGAGCATCTCCCAGCACTCGGTCCAGCCCCGTGTCACTGTGCACCTCTGACGACAGTGACAATGCTCAACGGACCCCAAAGTCCCGATACAGAACCCGCAGCACACAGGAGCAACAACAGCCCAAGCGTACTAGGGTGCAGACACCATCACCACATAAGAGTAAGGCCACCCCAGAGCGCAGAGTGAAAAGCCCATCAGGCGACAGCAAGGGCCACAAAGCAAAGAAACAAGCATCAGGGTCACAGGCCTCACCTTCCTCCCCCGCCAAAGACTCCCCTGTCCCAAAGACGTCTCGCAGAGGCAAAATAACAGTTTCCACACCCACTGAGAAGGTGTTGCCTGCAAACATTACACAGGATGAGGGCCCCGTGGATAATCCATCCTTGACGTCCACTCCCATCCCAAGCCCTGTGAAGCCAGCACGGGAGGACACTGTAGGGGGCAAAGCTGGTGGACAGAGGGAGGCAGGGCGGCGGCAAACACCAGGCAAGCGCACAGCGAGATCCAGCATGTCCCCAGAGGGAGGGTCACCATCCACACCAGAATCAGCTTTGGTAGTGGGGTCACCTGTTGTGTCTGCCCCAGTTCACCTCAATCCCCAGACAGGGAAGCCTTTCAGGATCCCCAAGAAGTGGAGAGGCACCCCTCCACAATCTCCGGCACACACTGTGTCTCACCAGGGCATGAGTCCACCTCCCGGGCCACCACCCCACCTGGTCCAAACAGCCCCCAGCTCCCACAAGCACAGTTGGCTCTTCCATAGTTGTTACTCCCACTGCCCAGGGCAGCCCTCCAACTGACCCCAACACACAGTCAGCTCCAAGTCCGACAGACAGCCCCATCTGAGTGGTGGTCACCCTCACACACCTGTCTGTCCACAGGGGTGCGTGTGATGCCCATTGTCAGGCCCATTACTCTGTTGCTGGGCATGGCATGGTAGAGTTGCATCCATTCCCTGTGTAGCTTCTGATGTCACTACTCTGCACAATGTCTTTGCCTTTTTGTTCACTGCTGTTTGCCCCCTGCCTGTGCAGCTTCTCATGTACCTCACCTGCACTTTGGACTGGCCACTGGCCTTGCTGTTCACTGCTGTTTGCCCCTTGCCTGTGCAGGATCTCATGTACCTCACCTGCACTGTGTCCTGGCCACTGGCCTTGTTGTTCACTGCTGTTTGACCCTTGCCTGTGCAGCTTCTCATGTACCTCACCTGCACTTTGGACTGGCCACTGGCCTTTCTGTTCACTGCTGTTTGCCCCTTGCCTGTGCAGCTTCTCATGTACCTCACCTGCACTTTGGACTGGCCACTGGCCTTGCTGTTCACTGCTGTTTGCCCCTTGCCTGTGCAGCTTCTCATGTACCTCACCTGCACTGTGTCCTGGCCACTGGCCTTGCTGTTCACTGCTGTTTGCCCCTTGCCTGTGCAGGATCTCATGTACCTCACCTGCACTGTGTCCTGGCCACTGGCCTTGTTATTCACTGCTGTTTGACCCTTGCCTGTGCAGGATCTCATGTACCTCACCTGCACTGTGTCCTGGCCACTGGCCTTGTTGTTCACTGCTGTTTGACCCTTGCCTGTGCAGCTTCTCATGTACCTCACCTGCACTTTGGACTGGCCACTGGCCTTGCTGTTCACTGCTGTTTGCCCCTTGCCTGTGCAGCTTCTCATGGACTTGATCTGCACATTGGACTGGCAACTGGCCTTGCTGTTCACTGCTGTTTGCCCCTTGCCTGTGCAGCTTCTCATGTACCTCACCTGCACTTTGGACTGGCCACTGGCCTTGCTGTTCACTGCTGTTTGCCCCTTGCCTGTGCAGCTTCTTATGTACCTCACCTGCACTGTGTCCTGGCCACTGGCCTTGCTGTTCACTGCTGTTTGCCCCTTGCCTGTGCAGCTTCTCATGGACTTGATCTGCACATTGGACTGGCCACTGGCCTTGCTGTTCACTGCTGTTTGCCCCTTGCCTGTGCAGCTTCTCATGGACTTGATCTGCACATTGGACTGGCCACTGGCCTTGCTGTTCACTGCTGTTTGTCCCTTGCCTGTGCAGCTTCTCATGTTCCTCACCTGCACTGTGTCCTGGCCACTGGCCTTGCTGTTCACTGCTGTTTGCCCCTTGCCTGTGCAGCTTCTCATGGACTTGATCTGCACATTGGACTGGCCACTGGCCTTGCTGTTCACTGCTGTTTGCCCCTTGCCTGTGCAGCTTCTCATGGACTTGATGTGCACATTGGACTGGCCACTGGCCTTGCTGTTCACTGCTGTTTGCCCCTTGCCTGTGCAGCTTCTCATGTACCTCACCTGCACTTTGGACTGGCCACTGGCCTTGCTGTTCACTGCTGTTTGACCCTTGCCTGTGCAGCTTCTCATGTACCTCACCTGCACTGTGTCCTGGCCACTGGCCTTGTTGTTCACTGTGTCCTGGCCACTGGCCTTGCTGTTCACTGCTGTTTGCCCCTTGCCTGTGCAGGATCTCATGTACCTCACCTGCACTGTGTCCTGGCCACTGGCCTTGTTGTTCACTGCTGTTTGACCCTTGCCTGTGCAGGATCTCATGTACCTCACCTGCACTGTGTCCTGGCCACTGGCCTTGTTGTTCACTGCTGTTTGACCCTTGCCTGTGCAGCTTCTCATGTACCTCACCTGCACTTTGGACTGGCCACTGGCCTTGCTGTTCACTGCTGTTTGCTCCTTGCCTGTGCAGCTTCTCATGGACTTGATCTGCACATTGGACTGGCCACTGGCCTTGCTGTTCACTGCTGTTTGCCCCTTGCCTGTGCAGCTTCTCATGTACCTCACCTGCACTGTGTCCTGGCCACTGGCCTTGCTGTTCACTGCTGTTTGCCCCTTGCCTGTGCAGCTTCTCATGGACTTGATCTGCACATTGGACTGGCCACTGGCCTTGCTGTTCACTGCTGTTTGTCCCTTGCCTGTGCAGCTTCTCATGTACCTCACCTGCACTGTGTCCTGGCCACTGGCCTTGCTGTTCACTGCTGTTTGCCCCTTGCATGTGCAGCTTCTCATGGACTTGATCTGCACATTGGACTGGCCACTGGCCTTGCTGTTCACTGCTGTTTGCCCCTTGCCTGTGCAGCTTCTCATGTACCTCACCTGCACTGTGTCCCGGCCACTGGCCTTGCTGTTCACTGCTGTTTGCCCCTTGCCTGTGCAGCTTCTCATGGACTTGATGTGCACATTGGACTGGCCACTGGCCTTGCTGTTCACTGCTGTTTGCCCCTTGCCTGTGCAGCTTCTCATGTACCTCACCTGCACTTTGGACTGGCCACTGGCCTTGCTGTTCACTGCTGTTTGACCCTTGCCTGTGCAGCTTCTCATGTACCTCACCTGCACTGTGTCCTGGCCACTGGCCTTGTTGTTCACTGCTGTTTGACCCTTGCCTGTGCAGCTTCTCATGTACCTCACCTACACTGTGTCCTGGCCACTGGCCTTGTTGTTCACTGCTGTTTGCCCCTTGCCTGTGCAGCTTCTCATGTACCTCACCTGCACTGTGTCCTGGCCACTGGCCTTGTTGTTCACTGCTGTTTGACCCTTGCCTGTGCAGCTTCTCATGTAAATACTGTGCATATTGAAATGCCCACTGGCTTTGCTGTTGCCCAAATTTGTTGTCTCAATATGCAAATTGTGAATAAACACAGTTGGTCCTGCTGTGAGTTGTGTCAGTGTCCTTCCTGAATAAAGTTGTTTCTGTGTGTGCATGGTTTACTGTGTCACATGCTCAGTATGCCACTTCAACATTGCCAATGGGTTGTCTCACATTTCATTTTTTTGCAGGGGTGGGAGGCACTTCATTTCTACCTGACTGTGATACTTATGGGTGCAGTGCAGGTGGTTGGCAATGAATTCTTGTTGTCATCTTCCTTCTTTGCTCATTTTTTCTATGGTGGACACATGTCAGGTTTGTGGGCAATGGCAGCACGGGGTGGGAGTTTGGGCACAGGCTTACAGGCAGGCAGGCCAGGGTCATGGGGTCTGTGTGAGCTTCCTTTCTGTGTGCCAATCAGTGTCGGTGTATGGACATCTTGTGGTGATGAGTTATCCAGGTCCCATGGCTTACTTCCAATGTGTGCACTTGGGTGGTGGAGAAGTGTATGGTGTGAAGGGGGTGACTTTGTTGTGACTGTGGATGTGTGTGCACCTGCATTGTCAACTACTGCCATGTGTCATCCTGTAGTGGTGTGCCTGTATGTGTACTTGTTGAGCCCTGTGGTTGTGTTTTGTGCACATGGCAGTATTGTGTGGTGCTGTTGTGGGAGTAGGTACGTGTGACATATCCTACTTGTGCTTGGCTGTCATGTAGTGTGTCACTGGGCCCTGTGTGTTGTGCAGCAGACATTATCTTGTCCAGTATTTGGATGCCTATGTGTGGCTGGTCAGTGTTTGAGTTCAGGGCCTTCCTTACATCCCTGTGCCTATACATGGGTGTCCTTGCTGTCTCCAGGAGTTGTTGCATTGGGGTGACCGTGGTTTGTGTTGACTGACTGTGTCAGCCATGTGTGCTGTGATGGGCTGTGTGTGTTCTCACATGTGTCTTGTCTTGCATGAGCATCACACATGCTTGATGGTTGTGTCACTGCCCTTCCATTTCTGGGCACCTCACTGGCTTTCCTATTAGTTGTCCTCCATTACTGCTGGCATGTGGTGTGTGTATGCAGCTGTGAGTCAGGGTGGTGTGTGTGTGTGTGACTTGTCAGGTAGTGTGTGCAGTGAAGTGTTTGGTCCTCATCTGTGTGTGTGTACATTTTGTGCCTGGCCTCAGTGTTCTTGGCTTGTGTGTGATGTTGTTGTGGTGTGTGTGTTGGCTGGGGCTTGGGCTTCTGTGCTATGTGTTCCTGTGCAAAGGGTCCTGCTGTGGCTGTATATGCAGTTGTTGGGACGTGGGGCATGGTGTGGCTGTAGTTGTGTGGTTGTTGTGCAGGAGTGGCACTTGGGAGGCACATGTTGTGGCCCTTCAGGGAGGTGGCTGGTGTGTTGTGGATGGAGTTGTGGCTCTGTGCGATTTGTACGGTGCCCTTGGCATGCGCTGGCCCCGGGCTCTGCGTTGTGTGCATGGTTTCCTGCACACTGACCGCGGCGGTGACGTGACCGGGACATTTGTTCATGATGGCGGTACATGGGTGGGCAGTATGTGGCGAGGTATTTTTGTCACAGGTGGGACATGTGTGTGTGCAGTGATGGCTGTGTGCCTGTCCCCACAGGGGTGTGTGGTGTTCCCATGTGAAGTTTTTCCACCCTGGAGCTGTGTAGTGTGTTACTTGCACTGTTGTGTCTGTACGTACCTGCGGAGGCGTCCGCGGCGGACGATGACTTGCAGGTGGTGTATCATGTACAGCACCGGGAAGGCATAAAGGGCAGGATCCATCGCGGTGTGTCCCGGGTGTCTCTTTTCTGTCTCCGCTGTGGTGTCTCTGCCGTCTCTCGCTGTGCGGTTTCTCCGTCGCGGTGCGCTGCCATGTTTCCGGCATCGTGATATCTTCGGCATACGGGACGTCATTCCGCACGGCGGTGTGTGGTGATTGGCTCACTCCGCCGCGGTGGCGGGCGCACTTTGATGGCGGTGGGCGTCGCACCGCAGCAGGCGGGAAATGGGCAATGTGTGGCCATCCTAATATGGCGGGCGTGAAGACCGCTGGCGGCGTGCGGTAAATGGGTGTTAACGCCACCGCCGGCACCGCGGTCGTGTCTCCGCCCGCCATCGTAATAGGCCCCTTTGTTAGTTAGATGTTTTTGCGAAGTAAAATCCTTTTTCTCGTTCTTTGCAGTAATATCTGTAGTGGAAATATAAGTAGATAAAATATATAAGTTAGTAATTTTAGTTAGCAATTGAAAATTGTGTTACATTTTAATTTGACTGCTTATTTAGAAATGGTCATTTACTTACTTTTTTCCAAGTGTAGTAGGCTTGAATTTGATGCAGTTTTTGCTTGTGGTCAGAATCCGGCAGAGTTTCACCTTTCACAATTTTTTGGGTTAAAGGTGTAAAATAAGAATGATTTTTCTTCCGTTTATATAGTGTCTTTTTAATTCTTTGCTTAATTTCATTGGTTTATTTCGATCTTCTGTATTTCTAGCACACCATCCTGCTGTTGGCTCACATCAGACACAGCCACAAAATGGCCTGTGCACACACACTGTCCCGATGTTGGTAAGGACGAACACCACAACATGGTGCAAATCACCTACATGGATGGAGCAGTAGGGGACCACACAGACCACAACATACCAGCCCACAATGACCCTGCACACATGCCATCCACCATATCGAGTTCATGGGCACATCTACTGTTGCACATTGGCCTCAGATGTCTGACTGGCAGACATCTGAGGTCTGGAATTGCACGCATTCATTGAAACGCATTCACAGTTGGCACACTGGCATTCCCATCCATCTGAATTCACACACTACCCCACAGCAGAAGGTACCTGAAGGCCACAACTCAAAATGTAAGAGAGATGCACAGTGCTAAAACTGACTTCATGAAGCACCATTTGGGCAAATGCATGGCACATACACCCAGCACAGAGGCCACTCACAAAACATTGCACCACACAACCAACGTCACACAGCTGACAATTTGCACACTCTGTAGACACATGCACCCACTCCCATCCAAAGGCAGCCTGCAACACATACTCACCCCTAGCTTGCTGCTGATGCTCCTTCAGTTGTCTGTCCAGCTCAGGTTGTGTGCCAGCCAGGATGTGGACCATTAGTGGTGTCATGCTGCGCCTAGCCAACCTGCCAGTCCGAGGGAGCAGCCCCAGCGTCATCTCGGCCACGTTCTTGCTCAGTCGGCAGATGTCGTCCCACCTTTTATGACAGTGGGTGCGCCTTCGGTTTGACACACCCAGATCTCGCACTCTGGAGGCAATGGCCCTCCACACGGCTTTAAGCTGGTGGACCTTCAGCTGCAGGCATGGGAGACAAGAGGGGTGAGGTTCCATTGACACAGTGCACAATGACAACACAAAGAAAATGCAGTAGCACGACAGTGACTCATCCAAAACTCCAGCTACAACTGTAACCGAACCAACAATTGCTGTGAACATGGTACAATGTCATTGGTCAATCAGACGTACAGGCATGCATGTTCGATGGTGGACACAGTACCTTCACATCCCATTCACATGCAGGATACCAACACAGCAAGCGACGTGTAGTCTGGCCGCAGCTACTGTCTGCAGTTACCTACAACTACACATAGAGAAGATAGCAAAACATGTGTCTTGTTGTTGGACTCACTGTGTCCAACACTGCGCAGACCTAAGTGTCCTAGCCCTGTGAAAGCCTCACTGTGTCCTGGAACTCACATAGAGTGATAACAACTGTCATACACACACCCTTCTCCCACGGCTGCTCCGGTGCAATCTACATGGCAGAGATGGGACTTAGATGAAGAGGCGTGAACCAAACACACATGGAACACACTGTACATGCAGTGATGTGGACATGTGGCATTCGGCGGGGACTGTGCAGGACAAGTGGACTGACACTGAGTGGGTAAATTGGGAGCAACACAGCCATTCACACAAACGATAACTGGCCAGACTCCTGCATCACCAAAATGCTGCTGCACTGTATGGCTGACACTACAGAACATGTCCCTCTACTCAGGATAGGCATGCAGGGTAACGTGTGAAAGAGCCCACCAAGCCCTTCCCGCTGTAGTAAACATGATAGGCAGTGCATGTCAGAGCCCCACAACCACTGACACATACCGAAGCACCTGCACCTCACGTGTGCCCACCCTGCACTCTCACTCACAGTCTGGGAGACTTACCACGACATTAGGGCCGCCATAAAGCCTTGGGTACTGTGCAAGCACCCGGTCTACCAGGACCTCAAGCTCCTCGCTGGTGAAGGGACTGGCACGGATCTTCTGAGTCCTCGACAACACAATGGACATGTGGCAGCAGCAGCACGTTGAGGGTGGCAGCCAGCAGTCCATTGAGGCAGCAGGTGGAGGGTGGCAGCCAGCAGTCCCTTGAGGCAGCAGCAGCAGGTGCAGGGTGGCAGCCAGCAGTCCCTTGAGGCAGCAGCAGCAGGTGCAGGGTGGCAGCCAGCAGTCCCTTGAGGCAGCAGCAGCAGGTGAGGGTTGTCAGTCAGCAGTCCCTGATAGCTGTGGGAATGTGGTGCCCCCTCCCACACATATATAGGCCCCTGGGGCTGTGTCAGTGGTCCCAGGGTGCTGCAATTGGTGTACCAGATCTGCCTCATTCAAATACATCCAATGTCCGCCTCCGCGGTGGCGGTGCACGCCTACCGCGATTTTCAAACTCACATCAGGCTACCGCGAGGCTGCTTCCCATTGGCTGCATGGGCATGGTCCATGGCGGTGACACACCGTAGGGGCAGGCGCGCGCTACTGCGGTGGTGCATCTTTTGAATGCCTCCAGTGACCGCCTCCGCGGGGGTGGTGCACGCCTACCGCGATTTTCAAACTCGCATCAGGCTACCATGAGGCTGCTTCCCATTGGCTGCAAGGGCATGGTCCATGCCGGTGACACACCGCAGGGGCCAGGCGGTAGGCACCGCCTTATGTCTGCCAGGCAGTGCCTGGAGTGACCGTGATTTGGGTAGCGGTGCATGGTGACCGCCATTGTCACATACATATCTGGTGGTGTCTCCCGCAATCATGCCTGGGTCATGGGCGGTGCCAGTCCGCAGGTGTCAGGCGGTAGGCACCGCCATATGTCTGCCAGGCAGTGCCTGGAGTGACCGTGATTTGGGTAGCGGTGCATGGTGACCGCCATTGTCACATACATATCTGGCGGTGTCTCCCGCGATCGTGCCTGGGTCATGGGCGGTGCCAGTCCGCAGGTGTCAAGCGGTAGGCACCGCCATATGTCTGCCAGGCAGTGCCTGGAGTGACCGTGATTTGGGTAGCGGTGCATGGTGACTGCCATTGTCACATACATATCTGGCGGTGTCTCCCGCGATCGTGCCTGGGTCATGGGCGGTGCCAGTCCGCAGGTGTCAAGCGGTAGGCACCGCCATATGTCTGCCAGGCAGTGCCTGGAGTGACCGTGATTTGGGTAGCGGTGCATGGTGACCGCCATTGTCACATACATATCTGGCGGTGTCTCCCGCGATCGTGCCTGGGTCATGGGCGGTGCCAGTTCGCAGGTGTCAAGCGGTAGGCACCGCCATATGTCTGCCAGGCAGTGCCTGGGTGACTGTGATTTGGGTAGCGGTGCATGGTGACCGCCATTGTCACATACATATCTGGCGGTGTCTCCCGCGATCGTGCCTGGGTCATGGCCGGTGCCAGTCCGCAGGTGTCAAGCGGTAGGCACCGCCATATGTCTGCCAGGCAGTGGCTGGAGTGACCGTGATTTGGGTAGCGGTGCATGGTGACCGCCATTGTCACATACATATCTGGCGGTGTCTCCCGCGATCGTGCCTGGGTCATGGGTGGTGCCAGTCCGCAGGTGTCAAGCGGTAGGCACCACCATATGTCTGCCAGGCAGTGCCTGGAGTGACCGTGATTTGGGTAGCAGTGCATGGTGACCGCCATTGTCACATACATATCTGGCGGTGTCTCCCGCGATCGTGCCTGGGTCATGGGCGGTGCCAGTCCGCAGGTGTCAGGCGGTAGGCACCGTCATATGTCTGCCAGGCAGTGCCTGGAGTGACCGTGATTTGGGTAGCGGTGCATGGTGACCGCCATTGTCACATACATATCTGGCGGTGTCTCCCGCGATCGTGCCTGGCTCATGGGCGGTGCCAGTGACTGCCAGGCATGGAGGGAAAGGCAGAGGTAGTGAGGCAGCCTGCTTCTCAGTGCTGCAGCTGGCCTGTCATTAGTGCAAAATGTATTGTAGCATTGGGGCCAAGGAGCGTGAGGGGCTCACAACACCCAAAGTTAGTGAGGTTGAGCTTTTTGGTCAATTTTTGTTTTTGTGTGATGTATTTGCACTTTTATACTGCCCACACTCAGTACAGAATTTGAGCTACAGAAAAGTACCCCTGAAATTATCTCGTACTCTGAACCCCCTGTGCTCAGCCTTACCACTCACATTACCCCAAGTCTTGCCATTAAGTTTTGGAGGGGGTTTGACTTCAAAACATTTGCTTGGACAAGGTGCATACCTCTGCCAATCAGAGACCCGATTTCTATCACTCAGTCATTGCCTTGTGAGAAGAGTTGGGATATGTTAATATCCCCAGTAGTGATAGTATAATAAGAATGTTGGTGAGGTTTACTGACAAAATATCGATGTTAAAAATATAGAAGTAAAAAATACCGATGCAAAAATATAGAATGCAAAAATATCGACTCCCTATACTTAAACAGGTAAGTACAAAAATATCTGAAAAAAATATCGATGAAAAAATATAGTTGTACAAAATATCGAATTTTATATATATATATATATATATATATATAAAATAAAATGATAAATATTAAATATGTTAAATAATAAAAATTAATATAAAAATGTAGATTTAATATACATTTGAAAAAATGTAATAAATAAACTTAATTAAAAAAGTTAAACACATACATAATAATTCATATATATTTACTTTAAAACAATTAATAAAGTATTCATTTTAATTTATTTTATAATTTTAAAATTAGATAAAAATTTACAAATATATATATATATATATTACCTACTGGCGGTCACCAGTAGGTAGTTATAGTTAGGACCTTGTTTCTATTCAAAAGGCGTTTATTCTTTTGCCAATATCTTTGGTGCTGTTTAACAAATATTCGCGAAATTTTCAAAACCAATGGTTCGCTCAGGTCAGCTCCTGTCTTGAAAGTTTCAGGGTGATTTGTCAAGTGGGGGCCGAGAAATAAGGGGGGTCTCAAAACGCATTTTCCCCATGTTAATTTCCATAGGAACTTTAGACAAAGCTACAGCCCGAACTGCTGATCGAAATACACCAAATTTGGCAAAAATGTAGGTCTTGGTTCAGAAAGGGTGCTTTTTTTTAAATGGTGTATAGTTGTTCAGTAGTTCCTGAGAAATTCAAAAAATAAAAATATCGATATCTGAGGGCCGAGGAGGATTCGCGAACCCTCCCGAGCACCGAGTCACAAGGAAACAATAAAAAAAAAGGGTAAAAAACAAGAAAAGGGGGCATGGTAGAAACACCCTGACCCCCTAGGCCTGCTCAGGGGGTCCCGCAAGGACCCCCAGGGCCAAAAAAAGCATTTAAAAAAAAAAACAATCGGCAGAATTCGCGCTGGGTGCGCGAATCCGGTTGAAATTTTTTTTTTTAAATGAAGCGCGGGCTACTGCGCTTCATTTTCCTTAAGCTCCTGGGTGGGCCAGGTCCTGGGGGCAATGTCCAATTAATTAGCGGGGGCCCGCGGGGGCCCCCACTGCCCCAAGGACTGCCACCACCACGGGGCTTTTTAAAAAAAATGCATGGGGGGCTCCTGCCCCCCCACGCTGCCCCGAGGACCGCCACCTCCCCGGGGCATTTATTTATTTTAGGGCGGGGGGCCTCGCGAGCCCCCCCAAGCACCGGGGACCACCACATCCCCGGGGCACTGTTGATTAAAATGCGGGGGTCTGTTGCGGACCCCCGGCCCTGGGGACCACCACCTCCCCGGGGCTTTAATCAGTTGGGAGGGGGGCTGTCCGGCCCCCCTCCTGGAGCCCTAGATGGCCCTGGGGACCGCCACCCCCCAGTGCTGGCTCCTGCAATGTCCCGGGGTGCCCTCCCCAGGACATTGCTGTTTGCTATGGCAGGGCGGGAGCACGGCTCCCGCCCTGCCACAGCAAACACTGCTTAGCTTCTTGGAAGCGAGAGCAAGAAACCTGCTCTTGCTTCCAAGAAGCAAAGCAGAATTGCTTTTGGGCAAAGGGAGCTGCATGTTAGCAGCTCCCCTTGCCCAAAACCAATGCCCAAAACCAATGCCGGCTCCCGCAGGAGGCGGGAAGCCGACTGGGACCGCGAAGGCATTGGGGCTCTTCCCGCGGGTCCCCAATGTGAGGGCCGGCCCAAGGATGGGGTCCCCGGGGCCAGAAGAGGCCCGGGAGGGGGGCCACTCGGCCCCCTCCCTTTTGATGTATTTTTTATTTTAAATAAGGCCGGGCCCCGGTGGATGGGGTCCCCGGGGCCATAATTGGCCTCAGGAGAGTGGCCACGTGGCCCCCCTCCCCCAAAAAAACAGGCTGGCCAGGCCCCAGGGGATGGGGTCCCCGGAGCCAGTAGTGGCCCTGGGGAGGGGGGCCACTCGTACCCCCTCCCAGGAAAATGTAAAAAATAAAATAAAAACAAGGCCAGGCCCCAGGGGATGGGGTCCCCGTGCCAATAGTGGCCCAGGGAAGGAGGGGCACACGGCCCCTTCCCGTTTAAAAAAAAAAAAAAAAATGCTCATGCCCTGGGGGATGGAGTCCCCAGGACCCAAAAAATAGTAAAAGAAGGGTGGCCACGCAGCCCCCTTCTAAAAATATTTAAAAAAAGAAAAGCCAGCATCTTGCCAGAGGCCCCACCCCCTCCCTGCACCACTGTGCAAACACGCCTCCTGGCACGTTCTGAATTGGGGATTAAGTCCCCTTCAATCCTAAGGGTACTTAGTGGCCAACTAGACCACCAGGTACCTCCAGTAATCCCCACACAGTGGGATTGCTGAGAGGTGGTCCGAGGCCACACCCCTTTTTACAACACTCTGCAAACGCACCTCTTGGCGCACTGCTGGTGGGGCAATGAGGTCCTCTTGTGTCCTGAGGACCTCAGGACTGAAGTGGACTTCATCTCCCGAGCAGCAGTGCACCAGGAAGTGCGTTTGCAGAGTGGTGTAAAAAGGGGGCGTGGCCTCAGACCACTCTCAGCAATCCAGCTGTGTTGGGCTTACTGGAGGTACCTGGTGCGCTAGTTGGCCCCCAGTGACCCTCAGGAGGCAAGGGGACTTCATCCCCCAACCAAGAGCACACCAGGAGGCGCGTTTGCAGAGTGGTGGACAAAGGGGGCGTGGCCTATGTCCACCTATCAGCAATCCCACTATCTGGGGCATACTGGAGGTATCAGGTAGGCTAGTTGGCCCCTAAGAACCCCCAGCAGCAAAGTGGACTTTAATCCCCATCCAAGAGCGCACCAGGGAACGCGTTTGCAGAGTGGTGGGGAAAGGGGGCGTGGCCTGCTATGAGAACTTAGCAATGCTGCTGTGTGGGACTTAATGGAGGTAATAGGAGGGGTAGTTGGCCCCCAAGGTCGTCCTTGGGGGCCGGCTAACCCTCCTGTTACCTCCACTAAGTCCCACACAGTGGGATTGCTAAGAGGTCTTCGGAGGCCACCCCCCCCTTTCTCCACCACTCTGAAAACGTGCCTCCTGGCACAGTACTGGTTGGGGGATGAAGTGCACTTTACTCCTGAGGGACTTTGGGATCCAAGAGGCCCTCCTGGTACTTCCTGTAAGTCCTATACTGCGGAATTCCTGAGCGCTGGTTGGAGGCCCCGCCCCCTTTCTCCACCACTCTGCAAACGTGACTACCAGTTAAAGAAGCATTTGTATTTTAATAGGTCTCGCATTTGCAAGAGTTAGAGCTATTGGCGTTGTAAATGTAAAAGTTTTTTACTAATGTTTTTTGGAGTGGAGTGGATGTGCGTTGTGTGTAGTGGAATTATGTGGTATGTTGTGCAGTGAAATTATGTGGATAGAAAGTATGTGGTATTTAGTGTATAGGAATTATGTAGAGTGGGATTATGTGTTATGGAAAGTAATTATGTGGTATGGTAGTCTGTGTTGTGGAGTGGTAACCTCAGGTTTGTCTTCCTCATTTCCATAGAAGCTAAACGATGAACTCAATGAGACAAAAAAAAGAAGGAATCACTGAGGAGCACTTCTGGACCTAGTCAGAGGTATGAGCAGGGACACTGGAATTATGCGACTGTTTGGCTGCACCGACTTTCGCACAATTATACATTTTCCTCATTAGCCACATAATCCATCATCTGCTGCCCAATCTGCAGATCTGAACAAAAAAAGCCTTGTTTCTAGCTCAACCAGCTCAAACATTACCAAAAATGCACCGACAAGTGTTACAGCGTGGTGGAAGGTCCTTTGCAAACCTAGAATGGTCACCTGTTACTTATTGCTAAATGTGGGTGTTAAATTGGTACTAATGGTGTGCAAGCCACTCTTGCTTCTTTCTGTGCCTCTCTTGCCTCTTTCTGCATTTCTGTTGCTTCTTTCTGCACCTTTCTTTTTCTGCACTTCTCTTGCCTCTTTCTGCAAAGCATATCTACTTTCTGCACCTCTATTGCCTCTTTCTGCACCTCTGTTGCCTCTTTCTGCACCTCACTTGCTTCTTTGTGCACCCCTCTTGCCTCTTTCTGCACCTCTCTTGCCTCTTTCTGGACCCCTCTTCCCTCTTTCTGCACCCCTGTTCCTTCTTTCTGCACTTCTTTTGTTTCTTTCTGCATCTATCTTGCTTCTTTCTGCACCCCTCTTGCCAATTTCTCCACCCCTGTTCCCCCTTTTTGCATCTCTGTTGCTTCTTTCTGTACTTCTCTTGCATCTTTCTCCATCCCTCATCCCTCTTTCTGCACCACTCGTGCTTCTTTCTGCACCCCTCTTCCCTCTTTCTGCACCCCTCTTGCCTCTTTCTGCACCTCTCTTGCTTCTTTCTGCACCCCTCTTGCCACTTTCTCCACCCCTGTTCCCCATTTTTTGCATCTCTATTGCTTCTTTCTGCACTTCTCTTGCCTCTTTTTCCACCCCTCATCCCTCTTTCTGCACCTCTGCTCCTTCTTTCTGTACTTCTTTTGATTCTTTCTGCAACTCCCTTGCTTCTTTCTGCATGCCTCTTGCTTCTTTCTGCACCCCTCGTGCCTCTTTCACACCCCTCTTCCCTCTTTCTGCACCCATGTTGCCTCTTTCTGCACCTCTGTTTCTTCTTTCTGCACTTCTTTTGTTTCTTTCTGCACCTCTCTTGTTTCTTTCTGTATCCCTCTTATCCTCTTTCTCCACCCCACTTCCCCCTTTCTGCATGTATGTTGCTTCTTTAAGCATTTCTCTTGCTTCTTTCTGCATTTCTCTTGCTTCTTTCTGCACCCCTTGTGCCTCTTTCTGCACTCCTCTTGCCTCTTTCTGCACTCCTCTTCCCTCTTTCTGCACCCCTCCTACCTCTTTCTACACCTCTGTTCCTTCTTTCTGTACTTCTTTTGTTTCTTTCTGCACCTCTCTTGCTTCTTTCTGCACCCCTCTTGCCTCTTTCTCCACCCCTCTTCCCCCCTTTCTGCATCTCTGTTGCTTCTTTCTACACTTCTCTTGTCTCTTACTCCACCCCTCTTCCCTCTTTCTGCAACTCTGTTGCTTTCTGCACCTCCCTTGCTTCTTTCTGCACTCCTCGTGCCTCTTTCACACCCCTCTTCCCGCACCCCTCTTGCCTCTTTCTGCACCTCTGTTCCTTCTTTCTGCACTTCTTTTGTTTCTTTCTGCACCTGTCACTTATTTCTGTACCCTTTTTGCCTCTTTCTGCACCCCTCTTGCCTCTTTCTGCACCTCTGTTCCTTCTTTCTGCATTTCTTCTGTTTCTTTCTGCAGCTCTCTTGCTTCTTTCTGCACCCCCTTGCCTCTTTCTCCACCCATCCACCCTCTTTCTGCACCCCTGTTGCCTCTTTCTGCACCTCTGTGCTTTCTTTCTGCACTTCTTTTGTTTCTTTCTGCACATCTCTAGCTTCTTTCTGCACCCCCTTGCCTCTTTCTCCACCCCTCTTTCTTTACCCCTGTTGCCTCTTTCTGCACCTCTGTTCCTTCTTTCTGCACTTCTTTTGTTTCCTGCTGCACATCTCTTGCTTCTTTCTGCACACCTCGTGCCTCTTTCTGCATCCCTATTCCCTCTTTTTGCACCCCTCTTGCCTCTTTCTGCACCTCTGTTGCTTCTTTCTGCACCTCTCTTGCTTCTTTCTGCACCACTCGTGCTTCTTTCTGCACCCCTCTTCCCTCTTTCTGCACCCCTCTTGCCTCTTTCTGCACCTCTCTTGCCACTTTCTCCACCCCTGTTCCCCCTTTTTGCATCTCTGTTGCTTCTTTCTGCACTTCTCTTGCCTCTTTTTCCACCCCTCATCCCTCTTTCTGCACCTCTGTTGCTTGTTTCTGCACTTCTCTTGCTTCTTTCTGCACCTCTGTCCCTTCTTTCTGCAACCCTTGTGCCTCTTTCTGCACCCCTCTTCCCTCTTTCTGCACCCCTCTTGCCTCCTTCTCCACCGCTGTTCCTTCTTTCTGCACTTCTTTTGTTTCTTTCTGCAACTCTCTTGCTTCTTTCTGCATGCCTCTTGCTTCTTTCTGCACCCCTCGTGCCTCTTTCAAACCCCTCTTCCCTCTTTCTGCACCCCTCTTGCCTCTTTCTGCACCTCTGTTCCTTCTTTCTGTACTTATTTTGTTTCTTTCTGCACCTTTCATTTCTTTCTGTATCCCTCTTTCTCTAACCCACTTCCCCCTTTCTGCATGTCTGTTGCTTCTTTACGCATTTCTCTTGCTTCTGTCTGCAACTCTCTTGCTTCTTTCTGCACCCCTCCTGCCTCTTTCGGCACCCCTCTTCCCTCTTTCTGCACTTGTCTTGCCTCTTTCTGCACCTCTGTTGCTTCTTTCTGCACTTCTTTTGTTTCTTTCTGCACCTCTTTTGCTTATTTCTGCACCCATTTTGCCTCTTTCTCCACCCTTCTTCCCCCTTTTTTCATCTCTGTTGCTTCTTTCTGCACTTCGCTTGCCTCTTTCTCCACCCCTCTTCCCTCTTCCTGCACCTCTGTTGCTTCTTTCTGCACTTCTTTTGTTTCTTTCTGCACCTCTCTTGCTTCTTTCTGCACCCCTCTTGCCTCTTCCCCCTTTTTTCATCTCTGTTGCTTCTTTCTGCACTTCGCTTGCCTCTTTCTCCACCCCTCTTCCCTCTTTCTGCACCTCTGTTGCTTCTTTCTGCACTTCTTTTGTTTCTTTCTGCACCTCTCTTGCTTCTTTCTGCACCCCTCTTGCCTCTTTCTCCACCCCTCTTCCCCCTTTTTTCATTTCTGTTGCTTATTTCTGCACTTCGCTTGCCTCTTTCTCCACCCCTCATCCGTCTTTCTGCACCTCTAATGCTTCTTTCTGCACTTCTCTTGCTGATTTCTGTACCTCTCTTGCTTCTTTCGGCACCCCTCTTCTCTCTTTCTGCACCCCTGTTCCCTCTTTCTGCACCTCTTCTGCCTGTTTATGCACCTCTGTTGCTTCTTTCTGCACTTCTCTTGCCTCTTTCTGCACCCCTCTTCCCTCTTTCTGCACCCCTGTTGCTTCTTTCTGTACTTTTCTTGCTTCTTTCTGCACCTCTCTTGCTTCTTTCTGCACCTCTCTTGCCTCTTTCTGCACCTTTCTTCCCTCTTTCTGCACCTCTCTTGCCTCTTTCTGCACCTCTCTTGCCTCTTTCTGCACACACAGGGCTAATTTTAAACTGACCTCAGGCTCAGCAGTGCACACATGCAAGTGCAGAAAAGGGCTGCTGGCCTCTAAACTGCCATGCCCTATTATATACTAGGGACTTAGAGGTAGTTTTAATCCCACTGCCCTATTATTCTTCTAGGGCCTTACAGGGGAGGTCATGCCAATCACAGGGGTACCCCAACCCATAGTGTACCCTAGTGTATGTAGGTGTTTTCACTGTATTCTAAGTGTCTTTCAGAATAGCACTGGCTCCGGGCCTGGTTAGGCAGAGCCCAGGGTCAGTCACAGTCAGTTACCATCAGTACCAGTCAGCAAAAAGTTGGGGGGTGCCCAGGGCACAGGATGACTTTGCAACAAGGCCTCTTTCTGCACCTCTGTAGGTTCCTTCTGCATATCTCTTGCTTCTTTCTGTACCTTTCTTCCTCTTTCTGGACTTCTGTTGCTTCTTTCTACATTTCTCTTGCTTCTTTCTGCGCCTTTCTTCCTCTTTCTGCACATGTCCTACCTCTGTAGGCATAGTTAGAAATTAGCATTTAAAAAACCTTAGAAATTCACTGAAAAAACCATAGGTTTCAGGGGCATTATAGTTAGAAATTAGCATTTAAAAAACCTTAGAAATTCATTGAAAAAAACCACAGGTTTCAGGGACGTTATAGTTAGTTGGACATTTCACTCGTACAAAACCAGAGAAATTCGACCGTTATAGTTAGTGGAGCTAACTATAACTCGCGCCACCGCATTGCACTGCTGATGACGTTACATATTACATCATTCATGACATGGTCAGTGACATCACTGATGACATCATTGATGACATCTCAAATGACATCACTGATGACATCATCCACGTGATAATCTGATGCACCTCCTCACACCCTAATATAACCTTTGATACACCCACTCTAAAATACAGACTACCATTTTCAAAACCATAGACACACCAATACCAGTTACTACATACCCACTCACTGATTCCTAGGTATACACACACATCCACTCATTCACCCATACAGTCACTCATACATGCAGTCACTCATCAATTCAGCACTATCATATGCACTCATACACCTATACAGACACACACCGCCACTCATCCATAGAGTTACTCACACACCTAGTCAGTCATGCAAAGAATCAATCACACTCCCATTTACTCAACTATACAGTTATACACACACCAGCTCACTTATTCATACAGATACTAACACATACTTACTCTCTTATACAATCACTGATATAAGCACACACTCATCCATACAGCCACTCTCACAATCACTCACTCTCACATATAGTCATTTATATACTCCAACACTCACATATAGTACCTTTCACATATGTAGTTAGTCACACATGTACCACTGAGACATCCATTCACTCACCAACACACCCATACACACACTCACCCACCCCTTACAGCCCTTCACAGAGGCACTCTTGAACCCATACACCCAGTGAATCACCCACTCACACATCTATGCACAGAGTCACACACCCCCCACCCACCCACACAGACACTCAGGCACCCATACAGATACTCAGACAACCAATCAATCACTCATGTAGCTACTCACCAACCCATGCAGCCGCTTACACGCCAACTGACAGACTGATACAGACATTCACACAGTTTAGTCACTAACCCATGCATTCAGTAAGACATGTTTAATCACTCACTTATACAGTCAGTCACGCACCTACTAAATCATCCATTCAGACACTTATACACCCACTCATTCTTCAATACACCTTGGCATATATATATATATATATATATATATATATATATATATATATATATATATATAAAAAACATATTTAAACTTTACAGAAACACACAGTCACTGTTTGATGTCATCAGTGATGTCATCAGTGATGTCATTTGAGATGTCATCAGTGATGTCATCAGTGATGTCTTCAGTGATGTCACTGATCATGTCATGAATGATGTAATATGTGACATCATCAGCAGTGCATTGCGGTGGTGCAAGTTATAGTTAGCTCAACTAACTATAACGGCCGAATTTCTCTGGTTTTGTACGAGTGAAATGTCCAACTAACTATAATGTCCCGGAAACCTGTGGTTTTTCAGTGAATATATATATATATATCAAGGGTTATCAAGGCAGGTGTGCCGAAACGCGTAACAGCGTATATGGAATAAAGAAAGAGATGGAATTGCCAACGCTACCCCTTTGTCGGTGTCCGATTCTTTAGGGGGATTCGGAGGTGATGTATATATATATATATATATATATATATATATATATATGTATATATATATATATATATATGTGTACTAATAACATAAAATCTAATTTAAAAAACATTCTATTGTAAATTAAAACTTTAAGCTATTTAAAAATCTTCAAACTTAAATTTTCCACTCCAGTGAGTGCAACAGTAGGGAAAGTGTTGGATAGCGGATGGGTAAAAATTACTATTCCCACTACAGTGAGTGCAACAGTAGGGAAAGTGTTGGATAGCGGAGGGGTAGAAATTACTATTCCCACTCCAGTGAGTGTAACAGTAGGGAAAGTGTTGGACAGCGGAGGGGTAAAAATTCCTATTCCCACTCCAGTGAGTGCAACAGTAGGGAAGGTTTTGGATAGCGGAGGGGTAAAAATTACTATTCCAACTCCAGTGAGTGCAACAAGAGGGAAAGTGTTGGATAGCGGAGGTGTAAAAATTACTATTCCAACTCCAGTGAGTGTAACAGTAGGGAAAGTGTTGGATTAGCGGAGGGGTGAAAATTACTATTCCCACTCCAATGAGTGCAACAGTAGGGAAAGTGTTGGATAGCGGAGGGGTAGAAATTACTATTCCCACTCCAGTGAGTGCAACAGTAGCGAAAATGTTGGATAGCGGAGGGGTAAACATTACTATTCCCACTCCAGTGAGTGCAACAGTAGGGAAAGTGTTGGATAGCGGAGGGGTAAAAATTATTATTCCCACTCCAGTGAGTGCAACAGTAGAGAACGTGTTGGATAGTGGCGGGATAAAGTTTACTATTCCCACTCCAATAATTGTAAAAGTAGGGAAAGTGTTGGATAGCGGAGGGGTAAAAATTACTATTCCCACTCCAGTGAGTGCAACAGTAGGGAAAGTGTTGGATTGCAGAGGAGTAGCAATTAATATTCTCACTCCAGTCAGTTCAAAATGAAAAACAAACAACATTTTAACAACAATAAAAATATATAAAAACAAAATAAATTAAAAAATATATAAATATGTAAAAATTCAAAATACAAATATATTTAATATTATAGTTTTCCCCAAAAATATTATAATGTTAAATACATATTACAAATACCTACAAATATTATATTAAATAAAATAAAAAATAATTTCAAACAAACAAATAAATATTTTTAAATAAAAACTATTTAGAAACAAAAACATGAATTATTACATAAATGTACTTTTTTATTTCCTACCCTATAACACCACACAATTCACAACCCACATCTAAATAAAAAAAAATACTTCCTCAGCTAACATAATTAATTACCAATTAAAGAAAAATGATTAATTAAAAAACAAATTAAAACTCATAAAAATTATTTACCTTCCCACACTTTACCCCTATAATCCTCACAGCCCACAACTAAAGTTAAACTGTAAAAAAATTAATGACACAATTAAAACTTATTTTCAATTAAAAAATTAATAGAATTTAACAACTAATTATTAAGTAAGTAAAATTAATTTACTCCCCACACTGTACCCCTATAACAATAAAACCCACACACAAAAACATCTAAGCAAATACCCTAATTAATATAAATAAATTAATTAATATTAATGATCAACTCATTTTTAATTAATTAAACAAAAAATACTTCCCACCACTTACCCCTATAAACCCCACAACCCACACCTAAAATTAATTACACAAATTCCATATTTAATATTCAATTAATTAATTAATATTAATTAACAACTAATTATTAATTAATTCAACATAAATTACTTCCCACCCTTTACCCCTACAAACCCCACAACCCACACCTAAAATTAATTACACAATTTCCGTAATTAATTTTCTATCAATTAATTAATATTAATTAAGAACTAATTATGAATTACAAATAAATTACTTCCCACCCTTTACCCCATAAACCCCATAACCCACACCTAAAAATAATCACACAATTACCATAATTAATTATCAATTAATTAGTTAATATAAATTAACAACTATGTATTAATTAATTAAACATAAATTACTTACCACCCTTTACCCCTATAAACCCCACAACCCGTACCTAAAATTAATAAAACAATTTCCATAATTAATTGTCAATCAATACATTAATATAAATTAACAACGAATCAATAGTTAATCAAAAATAAATTACTTCCCACCCTTTACCCCTATAAACTCAACAACCCGCACCTAAAAAATTTTATACAATTACCTTAATTAATTATCAATTAATTAATATTAATTAACAACCAATTGATAATTAATTACAAATAAATTACTTCCCACAATTAACGTTATAAAATCTAAATTAAATAAATAAAAAATAATCATTAATTTATTATAATTAATTTACTTCCCACCCTATTCCCCTATAAACCCACAACCCGCTACAGAACTAAAAAATGCAAAATTTAATTAAAATAAAATTCTTAACTACTAAAAAGTTAACACATATATTAAAAAACATAAACAATACTTATACAAAAAAATAGATCACATACATTTAAAATAGAAACTAAAATACATAACACTAATTAAAAAATCGATATTTTAAACATCTATATTTTTGCAAACAATATTAATGACTTCTATATTTTTAAAAACAATATTTCTTACCTTAAATTCGATATTCTTGACCACAATATTCTTACTGTCGATATTTCTGAATCACTATATTTCCAACTTGATATTTGTGTAAGTCGACATTTCCAACTCGATATTCTGTCTCAGCACCGTTGGTGACTGCTTCCACATCAGAGGCAAGTTCATTGCATTCAAACATACTGATTCTTGTTGAAAGAATGTGTAAATCTGCAAGAGTACTAAAGGTGCTGTTCAGCAGGCCAATGCTGGTCCTTGTATCCGACCCATGCTCCATCTCGGTCAGTCTGAACTTTTGGATTTGGCCCGGTCAAGCGCAACCAAATTGCACAAATTGGCGCAATTATTTTCTAAGCACTTCAAAACAGTTTATGCTTAAAAAATTCATATCTTGACTTCTACTAATTGGATTTTTATCGTATTAGTCTTGTTTTACTCATAAAAATAAGCTATTATTCTAAACTGGTGTGGAGCCTTTTGGGGGTGTTTTAACTGTGTTAATATTTGATGTGTTGCTCAAATACTTTACAAATTGCCTCTTAATTGAGCCTGACTTCTCTGTGCCAAGCTACCAGAGGGTGAGCATAGGTTAATTTAAAGTGGGTTACTGACTTACCCTGATTAGAATTGTGGTTCCTGCTTGGACAAGGTGCATACCTCTGCCAATCAGAGACCCGATTTCTATCACTCAGTCATTACCTTGTGAGAAGAGATGGGATATGTTAATATACCCAGTAGTGATAGTATAATAAGAATGTTGGTGACTGCTTCCTCATCATAGGCAAGTGTTGCGGGGATTCTGCTCATACACAGAACTATGCACAAGAAAACAGGACCTCAGTAAATAGGGGTGTACCTCCTATCACCTTAGTACCCAAAATCCCAACCGACTAGCAATAGTGTCTCATTCGGTCTCCTACAAATATCAAGAAGCTACAAATGTTTAGACAACCCAGAACACGAGCACTCCCGACTCACCTCAGAGTCGCGGGAACAAGACACTCTTTCGTTCTCACGTACTTGTCCACAATAAAAATAATCAGAGTCACTAAATAAGTTCAAAATGTTTATTTTGACTATAGTGATTGATAAAACAGTATGCGAACCACAACTAGCAGCAAAATGCATAGGGCAAGAATCATTAGCATTGTTACAATACCATAGAATATAAAAGGAGTCGTCATTTTATAAAGACTGTGAAAAAGGCAAAATAACTGGGCCTAATCACCCTCCCCACGGCAGTAAGAAGTTATTTTATATAACAGAAGATCTCTAGGCGTTATTAGCAGACCCCTACCTGAAAGCCTAAACCCAAAGGTTTACATCATAGGAACAGCAGCGCTCAGCTCCATGGAACCGCTTTCTTCGAGTGTGTTTCAAAAACATGCAACAACGTTATATCAAAGCACGATTCTTCCGCACTGCAGCTGTTGGTAACATGTTTTGTCTAGGTAATAGAGACTGACCAGAACAGAATAACAAGAGACATTGTTGACCGACCTTGCACATTATGTTCAGACAGAATTGAAGGGAAGGCTGAGAACGTGAAAAACAATCTGTTATCATGTACAGGGCAGAGGCAAAGTGTCGCGAAAACAAACGCTTAGCAGAGGCGTGCGCAAAAGCAGCAGCATAGGGCAAGCAAAACTCATGCTAACTTAGCAATGTCGACAATGTGTCTTAGGGCCATATAACCCCATATAACACCCTCCCCCTGGTAAGTCAGTAGGACATAGACAGAAGAACAAAAACAGAGTTCAAAAATCATGCATTGATAAAAATATAGGTAAGGGACTTTCTAAAAAAAAACAAATCGGAGAAAAGAAAAGGGAAAGTTCGAAAAAAGCTAACAGCACTTTCAGCTTGAAAAAGAGTCTGTATGCCAGACAGTGGAGCAGGGACGATCCAAGTAGTCAATCCATGAAGGTTTGGGTGCAAAGGAATGCAATTCCTTCCAATAGCTCATCATTGTCATTGGTGGAAAAAAGTGAAGATATCCAATTAAGTAAGTTGAAGGAACAATCATGTTCCTCACAAACAGGAGCATCCCAAAATAGAAACGGCAAACTTGCGTGATATTCAATGAAACTTTGTTGTAGGAAAGTCTGCGCAGCCGCACAGATATCCCATTGATCCAAGATTCCAAGTAAAGCTGCACGTGTCATCTGACCATCCACAGAACAGGCCACGTCATGCGTCTCTAAGGGACCCATCAACCGGCTGAAATCATGGATTGGACACTACGTGTTTGATAAGCAAAGTTCCATCGCCCAGGAGAAATGACACTGTTTGCAATGAAGCACTGGTTGCACGCAAGTAAAGTAGGCAAAGCGGAATGTCAAGTTGTAACTGGCGCCAAGCGTTGCTAAAGGCAAGCATCCAAAAGCCTCATACAGGCGATTACGGTACAGATAAAGCTGGTCCGGCCTGTGCAGAGCCACAAAGTGAGCAGCCATTATGAAGCACAAGAAGGAGAAGCAGGACACCAGCAGCCAGCGCCAATATTAAGGGGAACCCTCCGAAGACGCTGGAAAATATAGAATTAATAAAAGCCGGAATTACCCCAAATATAGTTTGAAAGGAAGAGACCAGGTCAGATCCTACACATTTAAAAAAATGGGCAAGGCCTGTCGTATCAGATGCATTCAATATTTGGTGAATTAGTTCCCCAAAATGAAGTGGGAGGTTAGTGTTAAGAAGCGACTGTATCTCACTCGAGGTCCGAGCCACCTGCAATCTGAATGTTTCACGGGCGGAAGTGAGGGCCACCTCCTGTTGGAATAAAAGGGCTTTGAGCCTGCTCAACTTGTTGAACTCTGTTTTCAAAGTCGGAATGGAAGGCCAAAGGGAAGAATCCAAACTCCCATGCGGGGGAGGGAAAAGGACATTGCTACAGCACGTTACGCGCTGGGAAACAGTTACCAAGTATGGGACACCCGCCCGCAAACCACAGCAGTCTTGATTATTTAAAATGAGATAGCTGCCGTTAGTAAGCAATGTAAAGACAGGCGTGATGGATGGCACTGGGGTCCCTTTCAAAAAGCAAGCTAGATTGGGCGCTGACCCCTTACACTCGCCGTGTAACTTAACGTGTTTGCACACAAGAGAGTGACCCAGTACTGAATCCCACTCCTCCCCTGTGAGGAAAACTTCTTTATCCTCCCTCAAGCACCGATAAGCAAAGGGCAGGACCCATAATTCATGCAGAAAAGCAGCGCCAAGCGGTTCAAAGTGGCCAACAGGAAAGTGTTGCATACATGATTTAAACTGAAAAAGTGAAAAGGGCAAAGTGATAACGCAATGAATTAACCAAACAGCAGAGTCCGTTTCTGCTACGGAGAACAGCAAAGGCTCCAATTGTTCAATATGTAACAGCGTGTATACAGCACCTTTCATGGACATAAACTTCTGTTTATCAGTCAGTTTAAAAGGCAAAAATAAAGCGGTGGCATTTAAATAATCCCAAGGCACTTTACCCATTTTCAGTGACTGCAATGTCCAAGCAAATTGCATGACCGACCTTAACTGATTCTGACCATGATATAACACAGAAACATCACTTTGCACAATATCTATTACAGAAGAAACAATGTTATCTAAGGTGTAAATGCGCGAAGAAAGCGTGTTAATGCTGTTGTCCACTACAGCAATGACTTTTTCCAAGTTTGCCTGGTCAATTTGACGCAGACGGAAGGCGGCCTCCATCTGTGAAAGTTTCCAAATTTCATTATAAGTGGCATAAAGAAATCTCTTGGCCCTTGGATTACGTGGGCCTAGGAGAAAATCAGCCAAATCTATATCGGTCGATAGGATTGAAAGGTGCTGCTTGACAGATGCAAGGGTAGAGTGTTCTAGCCACTGCTGGCACAATTTACCTACCGAGTATGTAGTCACAGAATGATGAGGTGGATAACGAGGATCAGGCTTAGTCTGAATGAAACCAGGCGTAACATTATAGAAACGCAACTGGCATGCATTAGCATTATTCTGCCACAACAACCATCCTAATGGATCAATTCCAGAAACATTAAAGGAGGTATTTTGAAGGAGAGCCTGCAAAGCATCAATGGTGTAGTTATTATGTGACCACCAATCACTATATTCAGCTAATGATGGAATTGAGGGGGTATTTAGGTTCTTGACAGTTGCAAGGCCATAACAGGATGTTTGGTAAATAGTTCTATTTAAAAACAGCAATTGAGTTGGGATCAGGCAGGCACAATGTAATGCCTCAGTGCCCTGAACCTGCCATGGCTTTGTGCCCCAGATTGATTTTAAATCTATAGTCTGTTTCCAATGGTCATAACCATGTGTGGCCAACTGTGTTCTAAACGAGTTGGCGTAAATTAGTTTAGTGTGGGATAACAGATACTTTGATGTAGGCGATTTTTGAAGCCGAAAAAAATAGGATTCAGGATTAGTCAAATCATAATCTGAAAAATAGGAGAACTTATTTCCAAGAGTTTTAGAACTCCCTTTTAAGGGAGTTGGACAATGTTCCCATTGGGTAAAATTAAAAACAGGTCTCATGGTGTTTGGTTTGTGTAAAGAATGATGCCCATAATGTTGATAGCAAAAGAGATCACTATAATTGGCAGAATTTAAATACAAATCTTCAGCATCAAAGGCAGCATAATATTTTAAGTCTGAAAACAATGCATGAACTGCCTGCACATCCCAAATATCCGAATGTATGTCCCGTGTCACCACATCTCCTAACGAGATGTGAAATACGTACGGAACATTAAGGACCTCAGTCGGGCCATGGATTTCGTAAGCTACTTTGTCCCAAACGATGCCATCGGGATCTGGGAAAGCTGAAATGTTCACAAAAGACTTGTCACGTTTCATGATATGGGACGATGTGTGAGGAGCCAAAGTTCCATCGACCATTTTTACTGCAGAGCGTTCAGGGAGATAATGGCCATTTATAAGTAAAAAGAACACTGTCACAAATCCAATTGACATGAAAAGAAATATCACGATAAGCACCAACCAAATGTAGGTCCATGGGGGAACGAAGTAAGTCTTTTTGAACCAGGAGTAAAAGATACGCAACTTAGACTTAGGTGCATCAGGCAAACTGGATGATGAGGAGGACGAGGCAGAAGAAAGGTGTGCCAGTTCTCCTACACAGGCACTCACTGGACTTGGAAGCAAAGGTGAAAGCATTGAATCCTCCATCCGTACACGTGGGCTAGATGGTATCTCACACATGGAATCAGTAGCCGGAAAAGGGCACACAATATCCATTGCAGAAGAGGATTGTCGCAAAGGCTGAAGATCAATTACAGTGTCCATCATATGAGCAGACATTCTTGTGGCAGCAGGTGACGACAAAGTTAACGGTGCTAAAGATATTGCGTTGCACGAAACTGCAGGTGTCACACTATTCAGAATCGGCCACACGGTGTAACTTGACATTGTCCACTGAGATGTATCTGTTGTCTTTGCGACCTGGCAATGGCGGTAGAATGACAGTACGAGTACCCTTCAGTCCAAGTACAGAAACCGGAGCACGATAAGAGGGACCAAAATCTTTTTTGTTTTCAATCTTCTCCCGCACCAGATCTCCAACTTTAGGAAGCCAACCGGTAACAGGAATCAGTTGTGCATCAGCAGGCGAAGATGGTAAATGCTCAGTTGCCAGAGTATCACAGGACTTTTGTAGATCCTGTAACATAGCAGAATGATTATCTACGTCAAACTTAGAGGCAGCCGCCACAATGTCCAGACCATCAAGGTCAGGAGCAAACATGTGAAAGCCAAAGAGCATTTTGTAAAGGGTCCGCCCACCTAGAGATATTCTAGGGAGATTATTTAATGCACGTTGGACCCCATACAAGTGGGACAGCCAGTCCCTGCCAGTACCTAAGACTCTAGCTGTCAAGGATTGCTTTAAGTCACGGTTCATTCGCTCAACAACTGAATTGCCCTCAGGCCTGTATGGAGACGAAAACTGCACCTGTACCCCCAACGACTTCATCGCATCCTTGTAAGCCTTAGAGGCAAACGCTGGACCTTGGTCAGAATGGAAGGTACCACAGGCAAACAACCCGATAAAGACACGCAAATCCCTGATGACATTTCGAGCGTCAGCACTACGTTGTGGCCAGACTCACAGGAATCGAGTGCACGAATCAACCGCAACCAAGATATACTTGTATGCAGTTTCAGAAGAAAGAGGACCGCAGTGATCAAGATAGACACAGCCAAAAGGTCTATTAGAAATACATAGCTGTGTTTGTGGTGGACGTGGGACTGTAGAAGGCTTGATTTGTTGACAAACATCACAGCAAAGAACATACTTACGAGTCTGTTTATATAAACCACGCCACCAATAACGTTGCTGAAGAATAGAGACTGTTGCCGACACACCAGCATGTGCCGAAGCAATGCCTTCGTGTGCGGCCTTGATCAAAGCTTATCTGCGGTCAGAGTTGGGAATCAGCCGATCCCCAACTGAAGGAATAGTAGCATAAGGAACCTGTTCGGGAGTTACATGATAAGAGTATTTAGAAGGGAAACCCGCAGGATAATTACCTCCCTCCCTAGTTGCAGCGACCGCTGCCAGAATTTCATTATCAACCTTAGTCATAGATCTTGTAACTGTTGCTGCGGAACACGTGGCTACTGCAGACTTGGCCGCTTCATCAGCCATAGAATTACCAAGAGCGTGTGTTCCGATACGCTGGTGGCCAAGAGTGTGAATAACATGTGTGAGAGGCAGACGTTGTTTAACCCAAAGCGTTTTATGCTTAATTGCGCTGCCTTTAGAATCGCGGTAATCATTTTGAGACCAAAAGAATAAGTTGTCATTGAACGACTGGACACAATAGTAAGAATGGCACACAATTAGAGTATTCACAAGAGGATCAGCAAATTCTAGAGCTAGAACAAGAGCACACAGCTCGGCCAATTGCGCCGTGCAGTCTCCTAGTGCCTGAGTGTGCACAATGGAAGACTTAAACTCTCCATCTTCAATGGAGCCAGCCACAATAGCGCAAGCCGCTGAATAAGCATGTTTGGAACCCGTGGCCGGTTGCGCCGAGCCATCGGTATAAATGATGCATTTGTAGTCACGCAGAGGAAGAAGCGACAAAGGAGGAGGATGAACAAATTCATACTGCAAAAACTCCTGAGTCTGAAGAGATGGATCAAAGACAAATGTGACATCCGAAGACGTCAAAGAAGTAGCCCGCTGAATCCAACGTGGGTGCAATGCCTTCGAGTTAGGCACACTAGCTTTAGTCACCACTTCCAAAGCAGGGAAGGGAGTGACCATAAGAATGCCTTTGCCCTGCGCAAGTGAGCTTTCCTTTAGAATCGCCATCTGCACTGCCGTCAAGATTTTTTCTACAGAGGAAAAACGCATTTCAACCACAGTGTACAAGTGTGATTTGTATGCAATAGGTATTGTGTCTCCTTCATTCAATGTTAAGTACGTGAAACCCACTGCCCCAGAAACTATACGTATTACCAGGTTGGTGGTGTTATCACGAGTCATTAAGAAGTTAGTCGCAAGCAAATCCGCCTGCAAAGACTGCAGAACGGAAGTATGTTCTGGAAGCCAGCTGGCAGAAGAGAACTTAGGTTGTATCAATGCATAAAGCGGTTTGATATGCTGAGCATAATCGGGAATGTAAGTCCTCCCGAAGTTTAAAAAACCCAGCAGGGATTGTAACTTTTTCAAAGAAGAAGGTGGTTGCAAATGTGCACATTTCTCTAGGAAATGAGGTGCTAGACCCTTTCCCTCATTATTGAGCTCGTAGCCCAAAAAGAGCACTGCCAGATGGGCAATGTGTGACTTTGCAAAATTAAATTTGTAACCGTAGTCGGCAAAAGACAATATTATGTGGTCGACTCGGTCAAGATGCGGGGCGAGGTCGTCGTCAGTCAAATAAATGTCATCAACATACTACAAGGCCTCAGGGTCAATGTCATGCAACAAAGACACAATGCGTGCCGCAAATGCCCCGGGGCTGTTCTTGTACCCCATAGGAAACCGTGTAAATTTTTTCTGATTTCCGACGGTACTGAATGCTGTCAGGTCACCAGTCGCACGGTCGAGATTGTGACTGTAGAAACCATTGGAAATGTCAAGTGTTGTGTTGTATTTTTTACGAACAATATTATTCACCAGCGCTGAACTGTGTGTGTTTTGTACCGCAAAGGTGCGGCAATGGCTGTTCAAATTTCTATAATCCAATACAATCCGAAAAGAACCATCAGGTTTAGGGACAGTAAAGAGAGCATTATTCATAGGTGATACACATCACTCAATGACCCCCTGATACTCCAATTGTCTTAGAATGTCACAATCCGAAGCCTTCGCTTCTCGTTTGATGGGATATTGAGGTTGAGATTGTGGCATAGAGCGCAATGGTATTTCATGAGCTGGCGAATCAACGTCCCAACCCACCTGATTGCGATACACCGCTGGGGATAAGGCCAAAGCCCATTCCTCCGCAAGAGCCTGCGCTCGTTCCTCAGGGACACAATGTGAAAAACACGGAAGTATCACATCTTCCCCTCTAGAAGAGGCTAACACAAAGGGTGGCGGCCAATCTTTCTCCGCCAATAAAATGTCATATGAAGCGGTTAGATTCTCCCAGAACACAACCTTAATGGGACACAGTATATCACCTTCAATTTGGAAAAGGACTTCGTGTAGTCTATCCGGGGGGGGGGGGAAACCCGGGTATCTGCAGTCTCAATGGTAACAAATGTGTCAGTTGCTGTCACATCCAGACGGGGACGTAGAGCCTCCCTGACTATGGTAATTTCCGCCGCGCTGTCGAGCAGAGTCACTGCCCAAGTCCGATCCAGGAGTCGCGTCCTCACCGTCTGTGGCATATCTCGCTGTTAAAGCGGGAACTTTTTTCTTTTGAAAATGAGGACGGGTTCGTGCGAAATCACCCTGCTTGTCCTTGACTACAAACTGTCGAGGCTGTTCACGAAGTTGTGACGCAGGTTGACTTCTACCCCGATCCTGGCGATCCCCTCCACCGGCTTGTGAGCCGGATGTTTCCTGTAAAGAACGAGGAGAACGCTGATCAGGAACCTGAAATCTTTCAGGAGACTTAATTTTAGCGCGATCGCGCAAGTCATAAGTACGTTCAGAAGCATCAGGGGTCGGTGAACTGGCACGCGAACCCTGCTTCTGTTGTTGGGAACCCTGTTTCTTATTTCTTTGCCAATTCTTTTTAGGAAAGAAAGGGCGCCCATCCTTGTCAGGCTGGGCCTTCTGTTGTACTTGAGACTGCATTTGTGTTTGAGTCGTAGGCTTATTTCCCAGACTATTGCGGTCTATGGTTTGGAAGCCTTTGCAATAATCTTTGGTAATTCTCGTGGTCTGTCAGGCTCCGCGACCGCCTCTAAGCGGTTTGCTACTTGAAAACTAACGGCATCGCCCTTGACATTCACAAGGATCATATCAGCAACCACGTCGAACACTCCCACCAGCCTCATCCCCAGCTCGACAGCAGCTTCTGCTCCGTGTTCATCTTGAACGCGTTTAATCACAGAGGGGAGTACGGTCATGGAGGGAGTGCCGAAACACATAGAATATACCGCTGCAAACACCCTGCCCCAGGTGTTACAATCAGCCAATTCAGGAATTAAGTCTTTAGGTAAACTAATAGTTAAGATCCTGTGTTTATCCACAGGAGTGGTATTAGGAAAGACAGCTTCTATCTGTCCAAATTTCTCGGCAAGCCAATAAGGAAATTCATCCTTATTCTCTGGGCGCTTGCCCATGACAGAATTAACAATAACGGGACTGATGGTTACGCCACCAGGACCCACAGGTTGTACTGCAGCGCCAGGTGGTCCCCCCTGGACGGTGCGGGTTACATACTGAATTACAGCTCTATAAACGCGTACCAATGAATTATGTAAGACGCAGACCTCTGCGAGTGTAGCAGTTGTAAAAGCACGTGGGTGTGGGGTAAACCCAGCCAAAACGGGCCATGTGGCCCCATCTATAGATAAAGGGCCTAAACGGACTGCCTTTAATGGGTGAGGAAGGGCGCCATTAAACCAAATACGGTGTTGCCAAGCTGTAAGCGGAATCTCAAGAGCTCTATAAGGCTGATACTGCTGAGGAACGGCGGTGGCAGCATATGTGTGAAACAAATCATCAGTGCCATCCACCGCCGGAAAGGTGACCCAAGAGTAAAAAACTTCAAACTGGTGAGCCTGATCGGCTTCCACCACAAAAATAAGCGCGGCCCCAGCATCAGGGACCGCATAATGAGTCAAGTGTGCCCTCAGCGCGGCTCTGCTATGAGCCGGAATATCAACTACAGCCATTATAGAGAAGACAGTAGAACAACTTAAAGAGTGGCAGCGCAAACTCGGGTTATAAGAAAAGAAATACCTTTTTAAAACTTCAAGCTTGAATAAACCTATAAAAATGTCAATATAGGAGGTTACTCCGTCACAGCTGTCTCCGGAAACAGAAGTGAGGGTATTGTGGACCAGCATGAGCACTACTCAAGCGTCTCGCAGATAAGAACCAGACAAAACGTTGGCGGCGCCATGTTGCGGGGATTCTGCTCATAAACAGAACTATGCACAAGAAAACAGGACCTCAGTAAATAGGGGTGCACCTCCTATCACCTTAGTACCCAAAATCCCAACCGACTAGCAATAGTGTCTCATTCGGTCTCCTACAAATATCAAGAAGCTACGAATGTTTAGACAACCCAGAACACGAGCACTCCCGACTCACCTCAGAGTCGCGGGAACAAGACACTCTTTCGCTCTCACGTACTTGTCCACAATAAAAATAATCAGAGTCACTAAATAAGTTCAAAATGTTTATTTTGACTATAGTGATTCATAAAACAGTATGCAAACCACAACTAGCAGCAAAATGCATAAGGCAAGAATCATTAGCATTGTTACAATACCATAGAATATAAAAGGAGTCGTCATTTTATAAAGACTGTGAAAAAGGCAAAATAACTGAGCCTAATCACCCTCCCCACGGCAGTAAGAAGTTATTTTATATAACAGAAGATCTCTAGGCGTTATTAGCAGACCCCTACCTGAAAGCCTAAACCCAAAGGTTTGCATCATAGGAACAGCAACGCTCAGCTCCATGGAACCGCTTTCTTCGAGTGTGTTTCAAAAACATGCAACAACGTTATATCAAAGCACGATTCTTCCGCATTGCAGCTGTTGGTAACATGTTTTGTCTAGGTAATAGGGACTGACCAGAACAGAATAACAAGAGACATTGTTGACCGACCTTGCACATTATGTTCAGACAGAATTGAAGGGAAGGCTGAGAACGTGAAAAACAATCTGTTATCATGTACAGGGCAGAGGCAAAGTGTCGCGAAAACAAACGCTTAGCAGAGGCGTGCGCAAAAGCAGCAGCATAGGGCAAGCAAAACTCATGCTAACTTAGCAATGTCGACAATGTGTCTTAGGGCCATATAACCCCATATAACACAAGTTCATTGCATTCAAACATACTGATTCTTGTTGAAAGTATGTGTAGATTTGCAAGAGTACTAAAGGTGCTGTTCAGCAGGCCAATGCTGGTCCCTGTATCCGACCCATACTCCATCTAGGTCAGTCTGAACTTTTGGATTTGGCCCGGTCAAGCGCGGCCAGATAGCACAAATTGCAAGGAGGAAGAAATATCTACATCCACTAAATCATAGGGAACTTCATATTACCCTATTAACAGTACATCGTCCTGTCTTTAATTCATATGGGCCTTTATTCAAAACAAACCACATACCACAGACACATTTTTGAAAAAATAATCATTATTTTTGTTTCTCTTTTAAAACATACAAACATATATATACAGACAACATATACATCACAAATCGACATAAACCAAATTCATTCGTTCCTTCTACCCACTTGATAGGAAACTAATCAGTGTTTACAGACTGAATCAAGGTAATACACTGTGAGGTAGTCTTCTATGCACACGAGGTTACCACACCTCTAAAGACCTCATTTCAAATGTGCTTTCAATCATAAGAATTTTTTGTCAATTCCAGTTGGACTCCTCTTGTCATAAACTGTTGACGCGGACGCGTTTCGGCCTTCATTTACATCTTGGCCTCCTCAGGACAAGGGTAAGGGAACAAACGTGAAGCAAACAAAGATAACTGACTGTAAGCTTCTGGACAACTCAATCAGACCTGTAGCAAATTCCAATGGACCAGCCAATAGTTAGATCACCTATATTAGTTGCTTCAAGTCAAAATGCCACACGCGGCACGTAAAATCCTTTACAATAATGCACTTAAGTAGTGACAAGCGTTCCTCACTATATTCGCTTCAAAAAAGATCTAAGGTCCAGTCTCCGACCTAAGTTGCCGGTGCAAAAATATCGATGACAAAAATATCGATGTTGTATACTTAATTAAAAAATAACACAAATATCAATACCACAATATCGTAAAGTAACTATATCGACAACACAAATATCGCACACATAAATATCGCTATTCACAATATCGACGCTTCTAAATAAATATAGAACATGTCTAAAATATCGACTACAAAAATATAGACTTCAATATTAT
>CAWUFW010025975.1:0-38259 GCA_963921515.1 Calotriton arnoldi | reverse complement strand
TCAGCACTAGTTCAGTTACGTATTGCTTTGGAGCATTGCATCTTAAAACATGACCCCCCTACACTACAAAAACACCACTGCACTACCTTAAACCCTAAAACACTACCCCCAGCACGACCCCCTACACTACACAAGCACCACTGCACTATCCTAAACCATAAAACACTACCCCCAGCACGACCCCCTACACTACCCAAACACCACTGCACTAACCTAAATCCTAAAACACTACCACCAGCACGACCCCCTACACTACCCAAACACCACTGCACTACCCTAAAACATGACCCCCTACACTACACAAACACCACTGCACTACCCTAAACCCTAAAACACTACCCCCAGCACGACCTCCTACACTACACAAGCACCACTGCACTACCCTAAACCCTGAAACACCAGCCCCAGCACGACCGCCTACACTGCCCGAAAACTACTGCACTGCCCTAAACCCTGAAACACCACCCCCAGCAAGACTACCTACACTGGCCGAACACCACTGCACTGCCCTAAATCCTGAAACACCACCCCCTGCACGACCCCCTACACTGCCCAAACACTACTGCACTGCCCTAAACCCTGAAACACCACCCCTCAGCACGACACCCTACACTGCCCGAACACCACTGCACTGCCCTAAACCCTGAAACACCACCCCAGCACGGCCCCCTACACTGCCCGAACACCACTGCACTAAACCCTGAAACACCACCCCCTGCACGACCCCCTACACTGCCGGAACACCACTGCACTGCCCTAAACCCTGAAACACCACCCCCAGCACGACCCCTACACTGCCGGAACACCACTGCACTGCCCTAAACCCTGAAACACCACCCCCAGCACAACCCCCTACACTGCCTGAGCACCATTGCTCTGCCCTAAACCCTAAAACACTAGCCCCAGCACGACCCCCTACACTGCCCGAACACCACTGCACTGCCCTAAACCCTAAAACACCACCCCCAGCACGACCCCCTACACTGCCCGAACACCACTGCACTGCCCTAAACCCTGAAACACCAGCCCCAGCAAGACCACCTACACTGCCCGAACACCACTGCATTGCCCTAGACTCTGAAACACCAGCCCCAGCAAGACCCCCTACTCTGCCCAAACACCACTGCACTGCCCTAAACCCTGAAACACCAGCCCCAGCACGACCCCCTACACTGCCCGAACACCACTGCACTGCCCTAAACCCTGAAACACCAGCCCCAGCACCACCCCATACAATGCCCGAACACCACTGTACTGCCCTAAACCCTGAAACACCACCCCTGCACTGCCCCCTACACTGCCCGAACACCACTGCACTGCCCTAAACCCTGAAACACCACCCCCTGCACCACCCCCTACACTGCCCGAACACCACTGCACTGCCCTAAACCCTGAAACACCACCCCTGCACCGCCCCCTACACTGCCCGAACACCACTGCACTGCACTAAACCCTGAAACACCACCCCCAGCATGACCCCTTTACTGCTCGAACACCACTGCACTGCCCCAAACCCTGAAACACCACCCCCAGCATGACCCCCTACACTGCCCGAACACCACTGCCCTAAACCCTGAAACACCACCCCTGCACGACCCCCTACACTGCCCGAACACCACTGCACTGCCCTAAACCCTGAAACACCACCCCCTGCACGACCCCCTACACTGCCCGAACACCACTGCACTGCCCTAAACCCTGAAACACCACCCCCAGCACGACCCCCTACACTGCCTGAACACCACTGCACTGCCCTAAACCCTAGAACACTACCCCCAGCATGACCCCTACACTACCCGAACACCACTGCACTACCCTAAACCCTAAAATACTCCCCAGCACGACCCCCTACACTACCCGAACACGACTGCACTGCCCTAAACCCTAAAACACTCCCCCAGCACGACCCCCTACACTACCCGAACACCACTGCACTGCCCTAAACCCTAAAACACTCCCCCAGCACGACCCCCTACACTACCTAAACACCACTGCACTGCCCTAAACCCTAAAACACTACCCCCGCATGACCCCCTACACTACCCAAATACCAATGCACTACCCTAATCCCTAAAACACTACCCCCGCACAACCCCTACACTACCCAAAGACCACTGCACTACCCTAAACTCTAAAACAATACCCCCGCACGACTCCCTACACTACCCAAAGACCACTGCACTACCCTAAACCCTAAAACACGACCTCCTACACTACACAAACACCACTGCACTACCCTAAACCCTAAAAACTACCCCCAGCACGAACCCCTACACTACCCAAACACCACTGCACTACCCTAAACCATAAAACACTACCCCCAGCAGTACCCCCTACGCTACCCAAACACCACTGCACTACCCTAAACCCTAAAACACTACCCCCAGCAGTACCCCCTACACTACCCAAACACCATTGCACTACCCTAAACCCTAAAACACTACCCCCAGCAGTATCCCCTACACTACCCAAACACCACTGCACTACCCTAAACCCTAAAACCCTAAAACACTAACCCCAGCACGACCCCCTACACTACCCAAACACCACTGTACTACCCTAAACCCTAAAACACTACCCCCAGCACGACTCCCTACACTACCCAAACACCACTGCACTACCCTAAACCCTAAATCTACCCCCAGCATGACCCCCTACACTACACAAACACCACTGCACTACCCTAAACCCTAAAACACTACCCCCAGCACGACCCTCTTCACTACCTAAACACAACTGCACAATTTGTTACAGGCATTGCAACGCAGGCCTGTGGTGCTTACTGGAAGTACCTGGTGGGCTGGTTGGGCCCCAGGGACTCTCAGGATTCAAGGTGACCTAATCCCCCAACTTAAAACGCGCCACGGGGCGCGTTTGCACAGTGGTGAAGGGAGGGGCGGGGCCTCAGGTGACATGTGCGCAAACACGCCCTGTGGTGCGTTTTAAGTTGGGGAGTTAATTCCCTTTGAATCCTGGGGGCCAACTAGCCCACCAGGTACCTTCAGTAAGCACAACAGAGGTGCGTTGCAGAGAGGTGAAAAAAGGTGCGTGGCCTCGGAACGCCTCTCTGCAACTCAGCTCTGTGGTCCTAACTGTAGGTACCTGGGGGCTAGTTGGGCCCCAGGGACCCTCAGGATTCAAGGGGACTTAATCCCGCAACTTAAAACGTGCCACGGGGCGCGCTTGCACACATGTCACCTCAGGCCCCCTCCCTTCACCACTGTGCAAACGCGCACTGGCTCTGGTTAGTCAGAGTCAGTTACCACCAGTACCCGTCTGAAAAAGTTGTGGGCACAGGATGATTTTGCAACAAGGCCTCTTTCTGCTCCTCTGTTGGTTCTTTCTGCACATCTTTTGCTTCTTTCTGTGCGTTTTTTCTTCTTTCTTCACATGTCCTACCTCTGTTGGCATAGTTAGAAACTAGCATTTAAAAAACCTTTGAAATTCACTTAAAAATCATAGTTTTCAGGCACGTTATAGTTAGAAATTAGCATTTAAAAAACCTTTGAAATTCACTGAAAAGACCATAGGTTTCAGGCACGTTATAGTTAGAAATTAGCATTTAAAAAACCTTTGAAATTCACTGAAAAAACCATAGGTTTCAGACACGTTATAGTTAGAAATTAGCATTTAAAAAACCTTTTAAATTCACTGAAAAAACCATAGGTTTTAGGGACAGTTATAGTTAGTTGGACATTGCACTCGTACAAAACCCGTGAAATTCCCCTGTTATAGTTAGTTCAGCTAACTATAACTCGCGCCCCTGCAATGCACTGCTGATGACGTCACATATTACATCACTCATGACATGGTCAGTGACATCACTGATGACATCACTGATGACATCTCAAATGACATCACTGATGACATCATCCATGTGATAATTTCATGCATCTTCTCACACCCTAATATAACTTTTGATACACCCACTCTAAATTACAGACTGCCATTCTCAAAACCATAGACACTCCAACACCAAAAACTACATACCCACTCACTGATTCTTAGGTCTACACACACATCCACTCACTCACCTGTACAGTCACTCATACTTACAGTCACTCAGTACAGGACTATCATATGCACTCATACACCTATATAAACACTCACACACCGCCACTCATCCATAGAGGTACTCACACACCTAGTCAGTCATGCAAAAAATTAATCACACACCTATTTACTCACCTATACAGTTATACACACACCAGCTCACTTACTCATACAAATACTAGCACATTCTTACGCTCTTATACAATAACTGATACAAGCACACACGCATCCATACAGCCACTCTTACAATAACACACTCTCACTTATAGCCATTTAAATACTCTAACACACATATATACTGCCTTTTACATATGTAGTTACTCGCACATGTACCACTGAGATATACATTCACTCACTAACACACCCATACACACACTCACCCACCCAAGCAGTCCATCACAGATGCACTCTTGAAATCATGCACCCAGTGAATCACCCACTCACACATCTATGTATAGAGTCACACACACCCCACCCACACAAACACTCAGGCAGCCATACAGATACTCAGAGAACCAATCAATAACCCATATAGACACTCATGTAGCTATTCGCAAATCCATGCATCCACTTACACACCAACAAACAGACGGATACAGACATTCACACAGTTTAGTCACTAACCCATGCATTCAGTAAGATACGTTTAATCACTCACTTGTAGAGTCAGTCACTCACGTACTAAATCATCCATTCAGACACTTATACACCCACTCATTCTTCAATACGCCTTTCCCTATATATATTAAACATATTTAAACTTTACAGAAACACACAGTCACTGGATGATGTCATCAGTGATGTCATCAGTGATGTCATTTGAGATGTCATCAGTGATGTCATCAGTGATGTCACTGACCATGTCATGAGTGATGTAATATGTGACGTCATCAGCAGTGCATTGCGGGGCGCGAGTTATAGTTAGCTGAACTAACTATAACAGGGGAATTTCACGGGTTTTGTACGAGTGCAATGTCCAACTAACTATAACTGTCCCTAAAACCTATGGTTTTTTCAGTGAATATATATATATATATATATTACCTACTGGCGATTGCCAGTATGTAGTTATAGTTATGACCTAGTTTCCGTAGGAAAAAGCATTTTTTGATTTGCCAATATCTTTGGCACCGTTTGACGAATCTTCACGAAATTTTCAAAACAAATGGCGCGCTCTGGTCAGCTCCTGTCTAGAAAGTTATAGGGTGATTCATCAAGCGGGAGCCGAGAAAAAAAAGGGGGGTCCCAAAACGCGATTTCTCCATAGGAACTTTTGTCGCAGCTACTGCCCGAACTGCTGAACGGAATTACACCAAATTTGACAGAGAGGTAGCTCTTGGTTCAGGGTGCACTCTGCTTTAAATGGTGTAAATCCGTTCAGTAGTTTTTGAGAAATTCAAAAATAAAAAGCCAACGATATCTGGTGACCGCGGTGGATCCGCGAACCCTCCTGAGCACGAGCTTGACTGATTGGCTGCCAACACTCCAAACCAAAGAGTTTTGGCAGCCATCTTGTGACTCGGCTGAACCGAGTCACAAGAAAAAAGGTCAAAAAAGAAAAAGGGGGCAGGGTAGAGACACCCTGATCCCCTAGGACTGCTCAGGGGTCCCAAAAAAGCATTTTTTAAAATTTTCGGCGGGATTCCCGTAGGGTCGGCGAATCTGGGTGAAATTAAAAAACAAAAACAAAGTGTGGTCTCCCGCACTTTGTTTTCTTGAAGCCCCCAGGTGGGCCAGGTCCCGGGGGCAATGGTTAATTATGGTGTGGGGCCCTGCGGGGGCCCCTGCAAGCCCCAGGGACCACCACCTCCCCGGGGCTTTGTTTATTATCTGCACGGGGCATGCGGCCCCCCTGCAGCCCCGGAGACCGCCACCTCCCCGGGGCTGTGTTTAAATTAAATGTGTGAGGGGCTCCATGAAACAAAGCAGAATTGCTTTTGGGCAATGGGAGCTGCATGTTAGCACTTCCCTTTGTCCAAAAGCAATGCCGGCTCCACCAGGAGGCTGGGATTGCGTGGTGGGACCGCGGGGGCATTGGGGCTCCCCCTGCGGTCCCCAATGAGAGGCCAAGCCCCGGGGGAAATGGTCCAGGAGGGGGGCCATGCGGCCCCCCTCCCTCAAAGTATATATATATATTTTTTTTTTTAAAAGAGGCAAAGCCCCGGGGGATGGGGTCCCGGGGCCGAAAATGGCTGGTTTTGTACGAGTGAAATGTCAGCCTAACTATAACGTCCCTGAAACCTGTGGTTTTTTCAATGAATTTCTAAGGCTTTTTAAATGCTATTCCCTAACTATAACGTCCCTGAAACCAGTGTTTTTTTCAGTGAATATATATATATATATATATACATATATATATATATATACATACATACATATACACACACATATATATGTTTGAGTTGCACAACGTTAAATAAACCACAGTGAAAGATCCACAGGAGTGCCGATATCTTTTGTTGAAACAAGGTGAATTTGTATATATGTGTGTATATATATATATATATATATATATATATATATATATATATATATCAAACCAACTATTTGCCCAGAAGATCACGCCACACACAGGGAGGTAAGTTCCTTCTATTTATTGCAGGTAACAGCAAAACAGGGCTCCTTAATTTCAGCATATCAAACTGCCAAACGCGTTTCGGACAACCACGTGTCCTTGGTCACTGGCTTCTCAAGTGTGCACGGCATTCAGGGAACTTAAATATCACAAAGTCCCGCCTCAGTGGGCGTGTGCAACTGCATCCTGGATCTTGTAGTTCCCCATATCAAACCCCAGTGGGTGCCGGCATGAAACTTGGGAAAAATATATAAAATGTCATTAACCCCAGTGGGTGGTGAAATGGGAAAAACCTCCGTTATGCTGTCATTACCTCAACCTGCAAAACTGGATCCTCACTGTCCTTTACGGCACCAAACCTTCGGCACCGCAGGTCCGCCTTCAAGCAGCGGGGCGTGATCGCGGTTAAGGCGTCCCGCTAAACATCAAACGAACTATTTGCCCAGAAGATCACGCCACACACAGGGAGGTAAGTTCCTTCTATTTATTGCAGGTAACAGCAAAACAGGGCTCCTTAATTTCAGCATATCAAACTGCCAAACGCGTTTCGGACAACCACGTGTCCTTGGTCACTGGCTTCTCAAGTGTGCACGGCATTCAGGGAACTTAAATATCACGAAGTCCCGCCTCAGTGGGCGTGTGCAACTGCATCCTGGATCTTGTAGTTCCCCATATCAAACCCCAGTGGGTGCCGGCATGAAACTTGGGAAAAATATATAAAATGTCATTAACCCCAGTGGGTGGTGAAATGGGAAAAACCTCCGTTATGCTGTCAATACCTCAACCTGCAAAACTGGATCCTCACTGTCCTTTACGGCACCAAACCTTCGGCACCGCAGGTCCGCCTTCAAGCAGCGGGGCGTGATCGCGGTTAAGGCGTCCCGCTAAACATCAAACCAACTATTTGCCCAGAAGATCACGCCACACACAGGGAGGTAAGTTCCTTCTATTTATTGCAGGTAACAGCAAAACAGGGCTCCTTAATTTCAGCATATCAAACTGCCAAACGCATTTCGGACAACCACGTGTCCTTGGTCACTGGCTTATCAAGTGTGCACGGCATTCAGGGAACTTAAATATCACGAAGTCCCGCCTCAGTGGGCGTGTGCAACTGCATCCTGGATCTTGTAGTTCCCCATATCAAACCCCAGTGGGTGCCGGCATGAAACTTGGGAAAAATATATAAAATGTCATTAACCCCAGTGGGTGGTGAAATGGGAAAAACCTCCGTTATGCTGTCAATACCTCAACCTGCAAAACTGGATCCTCACTGTCCTTTACGGGACCAAACCTTCGGCACCGCATGTCCGCCTTCAAGCAGCGGGGCGTGATCGCGGTTAAGGCGTCCCGCTAAACATCAAACCAACTATTTGCCCAGAAGATCACGCCACACACAGGGAGGTAAGTTCCTTTTATTTATTGCAGGTAACAGCAAAACAGGGCTCCTTAATTTCAGCATATCAAACTGCCAAACGCGTTTCGGACAACCACGTGTCACTGGCTTCTCAAGTGTGCACGGCATTCAGGGAACTATATATATATATTTATATTTACTGAAAAAAACCACAGTTTTCAGGGACGTTATAGTTAGTCTGACATTTTACTCGTACAAAACCAGAGAAATTCAGCCGCTATAACTCAGGCCCCCGCAATGCACTGCTTGATGACGTCACATGTTACATCACTCATGACATGGTCAGTGACATCACTGATGACATCACTGATGACATCTCAAATATCACTGATGACATCACTGATGACATCACTGATGACATCACTGATGACATCTCAAATGGCATCTCAAATGACATCACTGATGACATCACTGATGACATCACTGATAGCATCATCCACTTAATCTCTGATGCACCTACTCACACCCTAATATAACCTTTCATACACCCACTCTAAAATACAGACTACCATTCTCAAAACCATAGACACCAATCCCAGTTAGTATATACCCACTCACTGATTCATAGGTCTACACACACATCCACTCACCCATACAGTCGCACATACATGCAGTCACTCATCAATACAGCCACAATTATATACACTCACACACCCATAGACACTCACACACCGCCACTTACCCATTGAGTTACTCACATACCTAGTCAGTCGCCCAAAGAGTCAAACAGTGCCATTTACTCACCTATACAGTTATACACACACCACCTCACTTATTCATAGAGATACTAACACATACTTACTCTCTTATACAATCACTGACACAAGCATACACTCCCCCATACATCCACTCTCACAATCACTCACTCTCACATACAGTCACTTATATACTCCAACACTCACATATACGGCCATTCACATATGCAGTTACTCACACATATACCACTGAGACATACATTCACTCACCAATCCAGCCATATGCACACTCACTCACTCATACAGCCCCTCGCAGACACAGTCACGAACCCATACACCCAGTGAATCACCCACTCACACATCCATGCAGGTAGTCACACAACACACTCAGGCACCCATACAGGTACTCAGACAACCAATCAATAACCCATATAGACACTCATGTACCTATTCACCAACCCATGCAGCCACTTACACACCAACTGACAGACTGATACAGACATTCACACAGATTAGTCACTCACCCATACATTCACCCAGACACGTATAATCACTCACTTGTATAGTCAGTCACACACTGACTGAATCATCATATATATATCACATTCTTAAAGTTTTTAGAAACACTCACAGTCACTGGATGATGTCATCAGTGATGTCATTTGAAATGTCATCAGTGACGTCATCAGTGATGTCACTGACCATGTCATGAGTGATGTAATATGTGATGTCATCAGCAGTGCATTGCGGGGGCCTGAATTATAGTTAGCTCAGCTAACTAACGGCTGAATTTTTCTGGTTTTGTACGAGTAAAATGTCAGACTAACTATAACATCCCTGAAACCTGTGGTTTTTTCAGTGAATATCTAAGGTTTTTTAAATGCTAATTTCTAACTATAACGTCCCTGAAACCTGTGCTTTTTCCAGTGAATTTTATATATATATATATGTATTCAATCTCCTCTCACTCTTACAAGGAAGGAATCAGCACTTAGGTTGCGGTTTGGAAGTATTTAATCTGCAAAGGACGCGATCCACGCGTTTTGGCTCGTCCGAACCTTGATAACGATACAAGACGTCATTGTAGCTTCCTTATTTAAATGTACAAATGCCTCCAGTTGCCAACATTAACAAAGGACTACATATTACATTAATCCAAAAAGCTGGTTGCCATATTGGCCTGGTTACGATGCGAAAATTCAGGAATTCATACAATAAAGAAAAGAAAACAAGTGTTAATATGCACACAATGTCATTTCAGCATATCTTGCCCCGTGACCGCCGTACCTGTGTGTTCGTCAACGTGACTTGTTCATAATAAACATACTTATGATTGCAATATCAATATAAACAATGGACTACACATAACTTTAAAGTGAAAGGCAATCGGCCATATTGATCTGGGCACGTTGCGTATTATAATGGTTCTTACACAAAAAATAGAAAAAAAGGGGTGTTAATATACACACTATCCCTAAATAAAGTTAAAGCGATTATAGTTCTATTCCATTCACAGCTCATTTGAGATGTCATGAGTGATGTTATGAGTGATGTCACTGACCATGTCATGAATGATGTAATGTCTGGGGTCGTAAGCAGTGCAATGGGGGGGCGTAAGTTATAGTTAGCTCAGGTAACTATAACTGCTGAATTTCACTGGTTTTGTACTCGTGAAATCTGAGTCTAACTAGAACGTTTTTTCAGCGAATTTCTAGCTTTTTTAACATTAAGTAAGATGCCTATCACAATGGATAGTGGGGGTTGGAAGCAATGCCTGGCCTGGCATTGTGCTGCCCCCACCCAAGCTTGCTGCTCCTCCCTCCCCTCCACCTTGCCATCCATTGTCCAAGTCCATGCCTCTGCTCCCTCATTACAGCCCTGTGTGGCTGTTGTTCTGTCACTGGCCTTCCCCCCTTCTCTGAACAGTTAGCTTGCTGCCCCAGCCACTTCCTCCCTATCCTCGGTTATCTGAATCCATGCACTAGCCTCCTCCCTCCTGCCATGCATGGTCTGATGTGCTGCCACTGCCCTCCATTTAGCATGATGTCCCAGGTCACTCCTCCTAACCTCCATTGCCCAATTCTATGCCCCATCATTGACCTCCTGCTTAGCCTCTGTGCTTAGCTTGCTGCCCCTCCTCTCCTTCTCCCTGCCCTCCGATGTCTGTGTGCATGCCCCTGCTCCATCCTTTTTGCCCACCATGTTCCATGGACCTGTCACTCCTATCTACTCTGAGTGTTCTGTTGAGCTGCCACTCCCCTCCCACCTGCCTAGCATTGTCAGATGACTGTAACCTGTCCCTGCCACCTCCACCCTGCCTGGAATGCCAGAAACCGGTCCTAGGATGCTTGTTTCCGGTCCAGAGAAGACATGGCTTGGCAGTTCGTGCTGGACTGTTCCCATGAGGCACAGGGTCAGACTGATTTGCATATGGCCATGTCTGAACTGGGGTGGTGGAGTGAGCTAAAGAATGATGATGGATTAAACCCAGATCAGTTGACTGGGGGTGAGTGTTTGATTGGCTCAAACGTTCCGTCCATCATCCCCTTTTGTATCGCTTTGTTCGCCCTAAGTTGGTGGGGGTATGCCCAGACGTGGGTCCCTTGCTCACTTTGCCACTGGATTCAAGCAAGCCTGGCTGATGACGGCTGGAATGCCAGAAACCGGTCCTAGGATGCTTGTTTCCGGTCCAGGGAAGACATGGCTTGGCAGTTCGTGCTGGACTGTTCCCATGAGGCACAGGGTCAGACTGATTTGCATATGGCCATGTCTGAACTGGGGTGGTGGAGTGAGCTAAAGAATGATGATGGATTAAACCCAGATCAGTTGACTGGGGGTGAGTGTTTGATTGGCTCAAACGTTCCGTCCATCATCCCCTTTTGTATCGCTTTGTTCGCCCTAAGTTGGCGGGGGTATGCCCAGACGTGGGTCCCTTGCTCACTTTGCCACTGGATTCAAGCAAGCCTGGCTGATGACGGCTGGAATGCCAGAAACCGGTCCTAGGATGCTTGTTTCCGGTCCAGGGAAGACATGGCTTGGCAGTTCGTGCTGGACTGTTCCCATGAGGCACAGGGTCAGACTGATTTGCATATGGCCATGTCTGAACTGGGGTGGTGGAGTGAGCTAAAGAATGATGATGGATTAAACCCAGATCAGTTGACTGGGGGTGAGTGTTTGATTGGCTCAAACGTTCCGTCCATCATCCCCTTTTGTACCTCCACCCTGCCTGTCCACGTTCTGTACCCCTATCCCCTTCCTATTGTCCTCCATGGTCCATTTTACTGCCACACCCTTTTGCCCTCCCTGGTCTGTTGTGCTGCAACTGCTCCTCCTGCCTGCCCCACATGGTCTGTTGTGAGACCTCTTCCCCTGAACTCTCTTGTCTGTGCCCAGCTCCTACCCCTCCCTTCTATCCTCCATGGCCCTTTGTGCATGCCCCTGCCCCCTCCTTCTTGCCCATCATGGCCATTGATCTGCCACAGCCCCTCCTGCTTGCCATGTATGGTCTTTTGTGCTGCCATGGCCCCTCCCACTTTCCCTGTGTGGTCAGCTAGCTGCCCCTGACCACCTTCCACCTTCCCTCCATGGTCTGTGTGTATCCCATTATAGTCTCACTGTTGCCCTCCATGTTGTGTTGTGCTTCTAGTTTCCGTCCTGCCTGTCCTCCACGGTCAGCTTTCTGCTCCTGCACTGTCCCCTTGCCAGCTGCCCTCTGTTTTCCATGTGCAGACCCCTATCCCCTCCCTCCTTGCTTGTGTGTTCCATTGTAATGCCCCTGATCCCTCCCTCCTGCCCTTTATGGTCCGTTATGCTGCAGCTTTCTCTCCTGCCTGTCCATTATGGTCAGCTTGCGGCCATTGCCTCTTTCCCCTCTGTTCCCTGTTGTCCATGTGCATGGTCCTGTCCCCTCCCTATTGCTTTCCATGGATTGTTGTGCTGCAATGCCGTCCTGCATGCCCTGTGTGGTGTATTGTGCTGCTGCAAACCCTGACGCCTGCCCTGTGAGGTGAGTTTGGTGCACCTGTCCATGTGCCTCCTGTTCTGTTATCCGAGTCCATGTCCCTACCCCAATTCCTCCTGCCTTCCATGATCCAATGTACCAATCTTGCTAACATTTTGGGGAGATTTTGAAAACAAACCTGAGGAATTGATTTTCCCCATTGACTTACATTGAAAAAGAGGAGATTGTAGACAGGAGACAGATAAAATAAAGCCCATTTGGGCTTAAAAACATTGGGCGTTTCCTGGCTGAATCAGGTCTGTTGGCATGTATGGTTGTACTACCACTGCCTCTTCCTTCTGCCCACAATGATCTATTATATTGCCACAGCCTCTCTTGCCTGTCCTGCATTGTTGATTTGTTGCCCCTGCCTCCCTTGCCACAGCCCTCCACAGTCTGTTGTGCTGCCACTGCCCTTCCTGCCTGCCCAGTGTGGTCAAATTGTTGCCTCTGCACCCTCCTACTTGCCTTCAATTTTCCGAGTCAGTGCCCCTGACCTCTGCCTCTCAACAGTATCCTAATGAACAACTTGACTGCTAACATTCCAATTTATTACAAAAGTGTGGCACGCCTGACATCTTAATGTAATTAAAACTGTAAAACCTAAAGCATTTCCTTCAGAAATTATAGAAATGAGAGGGTCTTATTTGCATCCAAATCATGGTTAGTGCTCTAAAAAACTAAAATGAGGACATATTTTCTGAGTTCTCAAATAGCGACAAAGCACTTTTAAATTATTTGTTATCTTTATGTTTTTTTATCCAGTTGACCACTTGTTTAAATGCTGCACTTGGGGAGAGGATGTGGTGTTACTTCCAGAGCTGCAGACTTTGCAACTGGGGAACCAGGTTGGAGTTTCTGCTTCAGCTCGACATTTTGTGATTCTGGTCAAGTCACTTAATCTCCCCATGCCTACAACCAAAATGAATTTGTCCTTGTGTGATATAACCAATGCTCATGTAAAGCACTCCAATACCTGACCAGTCTGCACTATATAAAACTGCAAAAAAACAAAAAATAAAAAAAGTGTTTTCCACACTTCTGTCATTGGGCTATATGTGGGCTACATCTGGGTGATATTTGTGCTACATTTGGGCTCCTTTTTCTCTGGTGGGCATCTTGGGAAACTTCAATTCAATAAACTTTATTCGATCTGATTGAGAAACATAGATCATAAAAGTGTACATAAAAACAGTAAATCCTCTTTCTTAATACAATACAATGAGAATTAATTAAAACCAGTAGGTAAAAACGGGTGTTAAAAAGCCCAGCTCAGAGCAACTTAAGTTTAACAGAATAGTAAAGTTCAATATTTTGCAAGATCAATCTCAAGTACTTCGTGCAAAATACGCAATAAGGGGTCCAAGTAAGATGCAACGCTCCAATACCAGACCAGTCTGCACTATATAAAACTGCAAAAAAATAAAAAGTATTTTGCACACTTCTGTAATTGGGCTATACGTGGGCTACATCTGGGTGATATTTGTGCTACATTTGGGCTCTTTTCTCTGGTGGCAATCTTGGGAGACTTATTTGTTATTAAGTTTCCTAATTTCCTCATTTACTGCAGTCTCCTCAGTAGGAAATGCTTTCAGTTTTTTTACTTTGATTCCATCAAGAAGGCATTCAGATGTGTCACACATTTGCCATAAATTCAGAATGTTAGCACTCTAGTTGCTCATTATATCACTGTGCTACTACTCACCAGGGAGTTAACTGGAAGTCTGCTGCTGGTATTGAAAGTGCATGTTTCAGTCTGCATGTCAGACATTTTTAATGAAATAGAAGAGGATTTGAGAAGTCACTCAAAATGTGCCCTAATTTTTCCTTCTGCAGCACTAATCATAATTTCTATGGCAAAATGAACCCCTCATTTTGTCCCTTTTTAAATTAAATGTTTTAAGTTTTACCAGTTTATTTCAATCAAGATGGCTTCAGGTGTGCCATAGTTTTGTCATAAGTTAGACTGTTAACGCTCTAGTTGTTCTTTAGAACACTCTGGTTAGCTGCAGTGGAATACAAATAAATCAACTGACAGTCTCTGCCCTTGTTGGATGTACATGTTTTACTGAGAATGTCAGACTTCATTCTCACATGACTGAGAAGATAATGTGAACTTACAGAAACTATGCTCTCATTTTAGCTTCTAGAGCACCTTCCAAACCTCTATGGGAAAGCATGAGAAAATAGTTCTCTCTCAAACATGATTCATGATATCCCAGCAGAAGGCTTTTTCATAGGGTAAAATCACCTTACAACACACCACAATTCCTAAACTTAGTATGATACCATCAACAAATGATTTACAATGTAACTAAAGTCTGTTATCACCCTTTATACGTTCTCTTTATGGTGACCCTCAAAACCTTCCATTCACTACAATGCATTTTAATGGGGTGCTATCATGTATATTGGTCCCAAGATGGCTGTGAACACTTCTTGGATGAAGTGCTGACAGCCAATCATATCTCACGATGAGATGTGTGGTTAGGCTCCGTGGTTAGGCTCCGCCCAGATATATACATTTCTTTTTCCTTTAATATTTAAAAAACTACTGAACGGATTTACACCATTTCAAGCAAAGAGTGCAGTCTGGACCATGAGCTACCTTTCTGCCAAATTTGGTGCAATTCTGTTCAGCAGTTCGGGCTGTAGCCATGACAAAAGTTTCCTATGAAATTAACATGGAGAAAACATGTTTTGGGTCCCCCCTTTTTTCTCAGCCCCTGCTTGACGAATCACCCAAAACTTTCAGGACAGGAGGTGACCGGAGCGCCCCATTAGTTTTGAAAATTTCACGAAGATTCGTCAAAAGGCGCCAAAGATATTGGCAAAAGTAAAAACGCTTTTTGAATAGAAACAAGGTCCTAACTATAACTTCCTACTGACTTTTCTATAAGCCAGGTCCCGGGCGCAATGAGTAAATATATAGCAGAGGCTCCCACAGCCCCGGGGACCGCCATCTCCCCGGGGCTTGTTAAAAAAAGCGTGGGGGGGCTCCTGCCCCCCCCAACGCTGTCCCGGGGACTGCCACCTCCCTGGGGCACTAATTATTTAAATGTGGGGGTCCGTTGTGGACCCCCGGGCCCCAGGGACCACCACCTCCCCGGGGCTTTGCATACGTTGGGAGGGGGGCCACGCTGCCCCCCTCCTGGAGCCCTCCTTGGTCCTGGAGACCGCCACCCCCCAGGGCCGGCTCCTGCAATGTCCCGGGGTGCACACCCCTGGGACATTGCCGTTTGCTTTGGCAGGGTGGGAGCACGGTTCCCGCCCTGTCATAGCAAACACTGCTTTGCTTCTTGGATGCGAGAGTAGGAAACCTGCTCTCGCTTCCAAGAAGCAAAGCAGAATTGCTTTTGGGCAAGGGGAGCTGCATGTTAGCAACTCCCCTTGCCCAAAAGCAATGCCGACTCCTGCAGGAGGCGGGGAGCCGGCAGGGACTGTGGGGGCATTGGGGTTCCCCCACAGTCCCCAATGCTGAGGGCCGGCCCACAGGGATGGGGTCCCCTGGGCCAATAATGGCCTCAGGAGGGGGGCCGCGCAGACCCCCTCCATTTAAAAAAAAAAAAAAAAAAAGAATAAATATGTGGCCATGCCCCGGGCCATGGGAGGGGGCCCGCGCGGGATGGGGTCAGGGGATGGTGTCAGTGATGTCCTTTGAGATGTCACCAGTGATGTCACTGACCATGTCATGAATGATGTAATATGTGACATCATCAGCAGTGCATTGCAGGGGCGCGAGTTATAGTTAGCTCAACTAACTATAACGGCCGAATTTCTCTGGTTTTGTACGAGTGAAATGTCCAAATAACTAACGTCCCTGAAACCTGTGGTTTTTTTCAGTGAAATGTATGTGTATATATATATATATCCACAATCACAGGTAGCCCCAAAGGAGTGAAGCCTCAGACACGAGTAATGGCTCAAAATTTATTGGCGACTTGCAAGCAGGCAGCTAACAAGAAACAGGCATCAGTCAATACAACGCCAGACGCGTTTCAGGAGTCCTTTGTCCCTTCTTCAGTGGCGTATATATATATATATATATATGTTATAGTTGGGAAATAGAATGAAAAAAACCTTAGACATTCACTAAAAAACAATGGTTACCGTGATGTTATAGTTAGGTTCAGATTTTTCAGACATAAAACCATAGAAATTCAGCAGTTATAGTTATGCGTCTTGGGAGGTTTGAATGACCTGTAAACAATTAGTGTGGTTTCCACCACGCTCATTCTCTCGTCAGGACTGGGCGGTGTGTTTCGGTTTCAGGGTCAGCACCTATTGTAGTAAGTACTTTGCAATTTTCACTCCCCGATTTTCAATCATCTATAGGGGTATATCTATTTCCACATAATCTATCATCTCGATAAAGATGAGTGTAATTGGGTCCTACCGCAGGGGTATTTCTCCGCATGCGCACAACTGCATACAGGAACAGGGCACTGTCAAATTTCTTAACCCATACTTTAATACGAACACACCCCCTTCCATGTCCAACGAATGTCCTTAGTCCATTTGCGGGGTTGATACCCACTTGCGCATATTCTTTTATGGGAACCGGGCACTGTCTCTGGAATTTATATTTCAACATGAACCTGACCTTTTTACATATTTAATTATTGCTTCTTGTCAATTGGTTTCTACCCATTGGCTTTGGGTTTTCGCCTATTTATGTGACGCTTTTTCGAGAGTAATGATGTCGATACCATTGGAGGACTGTGGTACACGTACCTTAACTTGGGCACCTATTTACTATGATTGCCACATAAGTAAGGAGTAACAGATTATAGCGTGCCCCTTCGCTAGAATTTCTCTGCTCATGACACGCTATTTAGCGTTTAACCCAGTCACTTGTATACAATTTTATTGACTATCTTTAACCATGTTTGTCGGATTTCCCTCATTTATCCTTCCTGTGACCAGTAGAGATAGTTTTCTCTTTCAATACCCACAGGTGGTGGATGAGGGGCGGATCTGTTCCCTTTTTTCTCACACATCTGTCCAGACTGTAGGATACACAGATCCGATGATTTTCATGATGGAGGAGACATCGTGCATTTTATGATTATCTACTCATGTTTGTCCTTTTTGGTATGTATTTTGAAGAAGTTACTTCCCCACATACCTCCTCTCCTTACCATAAATCTATTCCTTAACCTCGACCTTACTACATTGGAAAGGTTTGTGATCGAGTACTATACTCAGTCTTGTGTTTTTTCTTCTTTTTTCATCAGATAGATTATTTCAGGAATCTTTATTTCTATTCCTGATGATATTAATGAATGGAATTATAATCTCTATTTATGGATGATGAATAGACTTTATCAAATTTTCAGTGGTGTATTTATTGCTAGTAACTTCACCTTTTTCATCTCCTTGGGTTTCTATCCACTCGCTTCTCATCATGTCACAACGGACTGGGACTCCACTTATTTTTGTATATTTTTGCCAACTCTTTCTGTCATTGGCAGGCATACTTTGCACAGTGACACTACGGGTGAATGATCTTTAATTAATCAATTAAACTTGATTCTTTATTGTATTCAATACATTGCATGTGCTGTGTTAGCAATTTGAAACATCATTTTTTTGTATTTCGATGTGATATTCACGTACAAAGTATGAATACATTAGCGGACACATTGTCCGTGTCTTTTAACCTTTAATTGGATGTCTTTTTTAAAATCACATTACTCTGTTTTGTATGTGGCTCTATGTCAACATGCATGCTGTCTCTACTTTTAACATGTTGGTATCTCTTTTTACATGTGGGTTTTTGTTCACATGTATTGTCTTTGTTACTTGTAAGGTTCAGATGATTTTTGTTGCTCGTGTCTGTTTTATATTTTTGTATATATTTGTCATGTTACAGCCCTTAAGAACTCTACATTCACGTGAATGAAACGCGCTGGCTGATTTTTGGCACGTACTTATCAAGCAACAATAAAGAGAAGATTTCTAATGACTTCTGGAACTTTGTGGATATATTTTGAATTAGCATTGATCTTGCAAAAGTGGTGCACCTCTGTTTGTTCTGTTCAGCTGTCATAGAAGATGTTTTGACTAATGTAATATGTGGGGTAATTAGCAGTGCATGGCGAAGGTGCGAGTTATTGTTAACTTAATTATATTTCCTAACTATCAGTCAAACATTTGTAAAGCACGGCAACTCACCCATGATGGTCTCGCGGAGCTGGAGATGTTGGCTGCTGCATGGTGGATTTTTATTCGAACATCCAGGTCTTGAGTTCTTTCCTGAATTTCTGGAGCGACTGGGTGGTCCTATGGTGCAGGGGAAGGAAGTTCCATGTGTTGGCTACCAGGTGTGAAAAAGATTGTCCTCCACTATTGGTTCAATGGACTCTGGGTGTCTGCGAGGAAGAGGGAGGCAGATCTGAGGTGTCTGGTCAGTTGGTGGATGGCCAGGTGTTTGTTACGGTATGCTGGTTCTTCATTTTGTAGGGCCTTGTTTGCGTAGGTCAGCATACTGAACTGGCATCTCTTCTGTATCGGGAGCCAGTGTAGTTTCCTGAGGTGGGGAGTGATATGGGTCCTTCTGGGAAGGTCGAGAATGAGTCTTGCTGCTGTGTTTTGTATTGCCTGAAGTCTCTTTAGGAGGTGTGCCATGATTCCTATGTAGAGTGTGTTTCCATAGTCCAGCCTGCTGGTGACGAGGGCCTGCATGACGGTCCTTCTGGTGTTGACTGGGAGCCACCTGAAGATCTTGCGTAGCATGTGGAGGGTGTGAAAGCAGGTGGAAAAGACTGCATTGACCTGTTTTTCCTTTGAAAACTTGCTGTCTAGAATGATGCAGAGGTCGCTGGCATGGTCTGTAGGGGCGTGGTGGGCCAAGATTCACATGCCACCATGCATCATTCCAGGGTGAGGTATTGTTCCCAAAGATGATGACTTCCGTATTGCCCATGTTGAGTTTGAGACAGTTGTCTTTCATTTATTTGGTGATGTTCAGCATGCAAGTGTGGAAGTTGGTTCTGGTGGTGGAGGGTTCTTCGGTCAGCAAGATGATGAGCTGGGTGTCGTCGGCGTAGGAGATGATGTTGAGTCTGCGTGACCTGACGGAATGTGCCAGGGGAGTCATGTAGGTGTTGAAGAGGGTGGGGCTGAGGGATGATCCTTGGGGGACTCCGCAGATGATCTTGTTGGTCTCTGATGTGAATGGAGGGAGGCGGAACCTCTAGGTTCTTTCAGAGAGAAATGATGAAATCCATTTGAGGGTATGTCCCTGGATTCCAATTTGGTGGAGTCTGTTGATCAGTGTATGATGGGAGGCGGTGTCAAAAGCGGCTGACAGATCCAGGAGGGCCCTTTTGTCATTGGTGGCTGCTATAAGGGCAGTCTGCGTGCTGTGGTTGGCTCAAAATCCAGATTGGAAGAGGTCCAGGAGGATGTGCTGCTCCAGGTGATGGGTGAGCTGCCGGTTGATCACTTTCTCGAAGACCTTTGCTGGAAATGGGAGCAAAGAGATGGGCCGGTAGTTCTGAGGTTTGGTTGGGTCAGCGGATGTTTTTTTCAGGAAGGGTCTCACTTCTACGTGTTTCCAGTCTTTGGGGAAGGAGGCTGATGTGATGGAGGTGTTCAAGACCTTTCTGAGTTCGTCACCGATTGTCTTGTTTCCAAGATTGAAGATGTGGTGGGGGCAGGGGTCTGTGGGTGCCCCTGAGAGCACAGAGTTCATGATGGAAATGGTGTCTATCATGGTGAGAAAGTCCCATTGGGTGTGGAGGTGTTCAGGGTTTGTGTTCCTGGGTGTGAGCTGGTTGATACTGTGTTTGGCAGAGGGTTGGGTTTCAAAGTTTTCGTAGATGGCTGAGATCTTGTCGTAGAAGAAAACCGCCAGGGTGTTGCACGGTTCTTGGGAGGGTGTGATGTCATTCTCAGCGGCAATGGGATTAGAGAATTCCTTCTATATGGTGAAGAGTTTCTTGCTGCGGTTTTAGCTGGCTTCAATGCTGTCTGCTAGGGCTTTCTTCTTCATTTCTTTTAGGAGGCGGTGGTACTGTTTGAGAGCTGCCTTCAAGGCGGTGCAGTCTTCTGTTTTTCTGCTGATGCACTACTTCCTTTTTAGTTGCCGGCTGATGCACTTGATGGATTACAATTCCTTGATGAACCAGTTGGCTCCTTTGATTGGTCCTTGTCCTTTGGTGTTGGCAGTCTTAGTGGAGGCGATTGTGTCGGTGCATTCTGTGATCCACCGGGAGAAGTTTTTTGCTGCTTGTTCTGGGTCGGGTGTTAAGTTTGGGAGGTGCGAGCCGAGAGCGTTGTTCCACTGGTCTTCTGATATCCTAACTGTAACGTCCCTGAAACCTTTGGTTTCTTCAGTGAATTTCTATGGCTTTTTTAATGCCATTTCCTAACTATGTTGTCCCTGTAACCTTTAGTTTTCTCAGTGAATTTCTAGTTTTTTTTAATGTAAAGTAATGGTTAATTACCATATGTTAATCCAACCGCTGCTGTGCACAGCCTTTGGTGTGTGTGGCGGAGGGGCTGACCGCAGGGCCTGGCCTGAGGCCAGGGCCTGTGACTAACCCCCAGCATGCAGCTAACCCGACACTGTGCATGGCCTTTGGCCATGTGCAGTGTGGGCTTAGCGACAAGGCTGGCTTGCTTCCAAGCCCTGTGGCCAACCACCCAAAGGCAGCCAACCAGCGGGTCTCATCGCTGGGCCGCTTTTGGCCCCAGAGACACCATCCCCTGGGGCCCGGTGCAATTTTTAGGGGGAGCACGTTCCCCCTTCCCGGGCCATTTTGGGCCCAGGGACCTCATCCCCCAGGGTTTGGCAACATATTTCAGGGGGAGAGGGCACCTGGCCCACCTCCCCAGGCCAATCTTGGCCCCGGGGACCCCAATCCCCAGGTCCAGCACCATATTTATTGGGGAGTGGGGGCACGGCCCCCCTCCCTGACCCAAGTTTGTTTTGTAGGTCTGTGAGTGGATGTATGGGTGTGTGAGTGGTTGTGTAAGTGGGTATGTGAGAGGGTGTGTGAATGAGTGCATATGTGAGTGACTGTAAAGGCCTGTGAGTAGGTGCGTGACTGGCTGTATAAGATTGTATGTGGGTGTGTGAGTGGAAAGTTGATCGCCTGTGTGTCTCTGAGTGGATGTGTGAGTGGTTCTCTGGGTCTGTAAGTGGCTGCATGAGTGGCTCTATGGGTGTGTGAATAGCTGTATGAGTGGTTTTCTAGGTCTCTGAATGGGTGTATGATTGGCTGTATGGGGGTGTGAGTGGCTGTGTGAGTTTGTAAGTGTGTATGTGAGCATGTGCTGGGTATGTGAGTGGGTGTATAAGTAGCTGTGTGGGTCTTTGAGGGGGTGGGTTACTAGCCGTCTGGGTGTGTATGTGGGTGTGTGAGTGTCTGAGTGGGTATGTGAGTGTCTGTGTGGGTCTACGAGTAGATGTATGAGTGGTTTTCTGGGTCTGTAAGTGGGTGTGTGGATGGACATGAGTCTGTAAATGGATGAGTGAGTGGTTTCTGGGTTACTGACTGGGTGTGTGAGTGGCTGTATGGGTGTCTGAGACAGTGTGTGAGCAGTTTTCTGAGTCTCTGGGTGGGTGTGTGAGTGGCTCTTTGGGTGTGTGAGCAGTTGTGTGGGTGTGTAAGTGAGTGTATAAGTGTGTGTGTGGGTGTGTGAGTGCCTGTGTGGGCTGTGAGTGGGTGTGTGAGTGGTTCTCTGGGTCTCTGAGTGGGTATATCAATGACTGTATGGGAGTGTGAGTGGGTGTGTGAGTGGCTGTATGGATGTGTGACTGGGTGTTTGAGGGAATGTGTGAGTGTGGCATATGACCCCCACCCAGAGCTGTCTTCAGCCCCTGGGACCCTATCCCCTGGGACCCAATTTAATCATTATGGGGAGGGGGTGCACAGCCCCCTCTGAGCTGTTTTCAGTCCACTGGGGCCTAATTCCAGAGGGGCAATTTCATTAATAAAGGGAGGAGGGCATGTGGCCCCCCTCCCTAAGCCAATTTCGGCCCTGGAGACCCCATCCACTAAGGCCCAATTTTCATTTTAAATGGGAGGGGGTGTGTGGTCCCCCTCTCTGAGCCTGTGAGTAGATGTGTAAGTGGATCTCTGGATCTGTAAATGGGTGCATGATCAGCTGTATGGGTGTGTGTGAATGGGTGTATGAGTGGTCCTCTAGGTCTCTGAAAGGGTGTGTGAGGAGTGGTTGTGTGAGCTTGTGTGTGTGCGAGTATGTGCTGGGTGTGTGCTGGGAGTGTGAGTGGATATATAAGGGGCTGTGTGGGTCTGTAATTGGTTATATCACTAGCTGTATGAGTGTGTATGTGGGTGTGTGAGTGTCTGAGTGGGTGTTTGAGTGCCTGTGTGGGTCTGTGAGTGGATGTATAAGTGGTTCTCTGGGTCTGTAAGTCGGTGTGTGAGTGACTGTATGAGTGTGTAAGAGGGTGTGTGAGTTTTTTCTGTGTCTCTGACTGGGTGAGTCAGTGGTTGTATGGGTGTCTGAGTGGGTGTTTGAGCAGTTTTTTGGGTCTCTGAGTGGGTGTGTGAGTGACTGTATGGGTGGGTGTGTGAGTGGTTGTGTGGAAGTGGGTGTGCGAGTGCCTGTGTGGGTCTGTGAGTGGATGTGTGAGTGGTGCTCTTGGTCTGAGTGGATGTATCAGTGACTGTATGGGAGTGTGAGTGGGTGTGTGAGTGGTTGTGTGGATGTGCGACTGGGTGTGTGAGTGGTTGTGTGAGAGAGTGTGTAAGTGTGGCGCATGGCCCCCTCCCCAAGCTGTCTACGGCACCAGGGACCCCATCCCCTGGGTCCCAATTTAAGTATCATTGGGAGATGGGCTTACGGCCCCCTTCCCAAGCTGTTTTCAGCCCATGGGGACCCAATTCTCTAAGGTGCAATTTCATAATTTAGGTGGTGGGGTCATGCGGCCCCCCTCCCCAAGCTTGTTTCGGCCCATGGACCCCATTCACCAGGACCCAATTTCATTACTAATGATAGGGGGGTGCAGCTCCCATCTCTGAGCCTTTAAAAGGCCCTGTGGACCACATCCCTCAGGGACGTGACTTTATAAAACAAGTGAGTGAGCAGTTGCTGTGTCATGGGGCGGCCACCCCGGGCACACAGTGGTTTGCTCCCAAATGGCTGAAGCATTTTCAAATCTCCCACCAAAAGGGAGCAAACACAAAGCCTGCTCCAAGGAGGAGAGAGCTTTAAAAATGCTCCCACTAGCAGAGAGCCATCAGAGAGCAGCCTTGTATCCTGTTTCCCTGCCCGCACTGATCAGTGCAGGCAGGGAAACAGAACAGATTGCTCCCCCTGCAGCCCACAACAAGTACTTGGTGGGTGCCCCTCCACTCTTATTTGAATTTTGGCCCTGAGGGAGGGGTCCCCAGGGCCTAATTAGGCTCAGGGAGGGGGTTTGTGTGCCGCCCTCCCTTTATTAATTACTCAGCCCCCATGCATGGGGTCCCCAGGGCCTAATCAGGCTTGGTGAGTGGGGTCACGTGGTCCCCCTCCCATATATAATAAAATGCGGCCCCGGGGGATGTGGTCCATAGGGCCTGCTAAGACTCAGGGAGGACCATGAGACCCCCCTCCCCTTTTTTAAAAATGAACGTCTCCAAGGGATTGGGGTCCCCGGGGCCTCCTAGACTAAGGGGAGGGCCGGCTGGATGCCCCCATCCCTTTAGATTTTGGCCCCGGGGTTGCTGTTCCTGGGGCCCAAGAGGGCTCAGGGAGGGGAGTGCATGGCCCCCTCCCCTAGGTCTTAACAATCATGAAGAACTGTGGGTACACCTGGAATAAAATAATTGGCTGTATTTGACCATGTATACATACAGGGATCTGGGCTTCAATGCACTACCTCAGAACCATTGGGTATTTCTCCCCTTAATTCTATTTATTATACTAGGTAAATATAATAATATGGATCAGAAACGATGCAGTTTAGCCTATTTAATTAATTTTTAAGAAATAAATTTAGGAATTGGAGAAATCAGTGATCTGTATGCCGCTTCAACTGTTCTATGAACCAAATAAGATTGCCCATTCAGGGCGTAATAATGGATTGGATGGCTTTAAATTGCAATTCCGCATATGATACATCGAAACTGTGAATATTTGTAATGAATTTGTATCAATGATTAGATTCACTGAATTGCCAGCATTTAACTGCCCATTCAGGGAGCAATTGTGAGAAATTGCTGTAAGTTATATGGCACAAGGGAGATATGTGATTGAAACATATCTGTAAGGGATTGATACCATGATAATGATACCCTTTGTGCGATTTTAAAGGAGTATGCATAATGGAATATGCAGAAATTGTTATATTATTGTTTGCACTTTTATTATACACAACATTGTTTTGAGCACGTTCTAAGATGGCCGCCGTGATTCTGGCAATTGAGTGAGACCAGAGGACCGTCTTTGTTGTCTATGATTATCACGTGACACACTGGGTTAGATCGAAATGACTCCGTGACAACATTGTAACCGACATCGATAAAGGCTTAACGCCGAAACGCGTCTGTTGGTGCAGGAGGCTTGCACATTAAAGAGTATTTTACTTTTGAACAGATTCTGTGAGTGCGCCCATTCTTTGGCTACTTCTGGACATTTCGCCAATGTGGTTGTATATTATATATATATATATATCTCTATATATTCCACTGCAATTAGGTTCAAGCCTGGCGCGCTCGACTGCGGGTGCTGGCGATGGGCTGAACCTTAGAGCCCAATACTCCTCTCATGTACAGAAAACGCTGCACTCAGTGAATTCACTGAGTGCAGCGTTTTCTGTAAATATATGTATATATATTATATATATATATACATATATTCACTGAAAAAACCATAGGTTTTAGGGACAGTTATAGTTAGTTGGACAGTGCACTCATAGAAAACCCGTGAAATTCCCCCGTTATAGTTAGTTCAGCTAACTATAACTCGCGCCCCCGCAATGCACTGCTGATGACGTCACATATTACATCACTCATGACATGGTCAGTGACATCACTGATGACATCATCCAGTGACTGTTTCTGTAAAGTTTAAATATGTTTAATATATATAGGGAAAGGCGTATTGAAGAATGAGTGAGTGTATAAGTGTCTGAATGGATGATTTAGTAGGTGCGTGACTAACTCTATAAGTGAGTGATTAAACGTATCTTACTGAATGCATGGGTTAGTGACTAAACTGGGTGAATGTCTGTATCCGTCTGTCTGTTGCTGTATAAGTGGCTGCATGGGTTTGTAAATAGCTACATGAGTGTCTATATGAGTTATTGATTGGTTGTCTGAGTATATGTATGGGTTCCTGAGTGTTTGTGTGGGTGGGGTGTGTGCGACTCTGTGCATAGATGTGTGAGTGGGTGATTCACTGGGTGGATGGTTTCAAGAGTGCATCTGTGATAGACTGTATGGGTGGGTAAGTGTGTGTAAGAGTGTGTTAGTGAGTGAATGTATGTCCCAGTGGTACATGTGTGAGTAACTACATATGTGAAAGGCAGTATATATGTGTGTTGGAGTATATAAATAGCTATAGCGAGAGTGTGTGATTGTGTTAGTGACTGTATGGATGAGTGTGTGCTTGTATCAGTGATTGTATAAGAGCGTAAGAATGTGCTAGTATTTGTATGAGTAAGTGAGCTGGTGTGTGTATAACTGTATAGGTGAGTAAATGGCAGTGTGTTTAATTATTTGCATGACTGACTATGTGTGTGAGTACCTCTATGGATGAGTGGCGGTGTGTGAGTGTCTATATAGGAGTATGAGTGCATATGATAGTCCTGTACTGAGTGACCGTAAGTATGAGTGACTGTACGGGTGAGTGAGTGGATGTGTGTGTAGACCTAAGAATCAGTGAGTGGGTATGTAGTTATTGGTGTTGGAGTGTCTATGGTTTTGCTAATGGCAGTCTGTAATTTAGAGTGGGTGTATCAAAGGTTATATTAGGGTGTGAGGAGGTGCATCAGATTATCACGTGGATGATGTCATCAGTGATGTCATTTGAGATGTCATCAGTGATGTCATCAGTGATGTCACTGACCATGTCATGAGTGATGTAATATGTGACGTCATCAGCAGTGCATTGCGGGGCGCGAGTTATAGTTAGCTGAACTAACTATAAGGGGGAATTTCACGGGTTTTCTACGAGTGCAATGTCCAACTAACTATAACTGTCCCTAAAACCTATGGTTTTTTCAGTGAATTTCAAAGGTTTTTAAATGCTAATTCCTAACTATAACATGTCTGAAACCTACGGTTTTTTTCAGTGAATTTCAAAGGTTTTGTAAATGACAATTTTTAAATGTATTAATTGTTATATTTATTTGTTTGATACTGATTTACTACATTTTTTAAAACTATTTATTCTTACATATTTTATTTTTTAAATTACATTTTAATTACATTATACATTACATTACAAAATATACTTTCTCAGAATGAATTACTTTAGTTTAAATACTTTGCAAATAGGCAATAGACTTTTAAGTACAGTAGTTAAAGTTGTTGCAATGGGCAACACAATTTCAAACACAATGCAACATCGAGCTCAATGTGAATTTCTAGTAAAATGCAATTAGTTACTTTATGGATTACTTTTCTAACCACAGGACTGGATCCTAGATTCAGTCCTGGGACATCTCCTGTAAACAGTTGAGTAAAAGCGTTTTGGTTACAGTAGTGATTTTTAAGGAATATTATAGTATATTAAAAGTTGACACTTAGAAACTTTTTCACATAGAATCACCAATGTTATCCTATGGGAGGAAATTCACTTACCAGGTAAGTAGTGTTATTGTTACTTTTTCTTACTCAGTGGTGGATCCTGGATCCAGCACTGGTGCATCTCCTGTAAGCAGTTGAAAGAATGCGTTTAAGTTATACAGGCGATTTTTAAGGAATATTTGTAGTTTGTGAAAATCGACACTTTGAAACTTTTCTGCTGAAAACCAGACAATGGATTCCTATGGAAGGAAATACAAGTTACTGCTAAGTACGGTTAGAATTACTTTTCAGGGTAAGTGCTTGCCTAAAAGATGCAGCACTGGGTTCTCTCCTGATAACAGGTGAGTAAATCGGAATTCGTAGTTCGGCTGATTTTAGAGGAATATTTGCACAATGGTGAAGGAAGGGGGTGGGGCCTGAGGTGACATGTCTGCAAACACGCCCTGTGGCGCGTTTTAAGTTGGAGAATTAATTCCTCCTCAATCCCGAGGGTCCCTAGGGGCCAACTAGCCCACCAGATACCTCCAGTATGCACCAGAGAGCTGCGTTGCAGAGAGGTGTTCAGAGGCCACGCCCCTTTGTGCACCTCTCTGCAATGCAGCTTTGTGGTGCTTTCTGGACGTACCTGGTGGGCTAGTTGGCCCCCAGAGACCCTCAGGATTGAAGGGGATTTAATTCCCCATCTTAAAACGCGCCACAGGGCCTGTTTGCACACATGTCACCTGAAGCCCCGCCCCCTCCCTTCACCACTGTGCAAACGCGCCCCGTGGCACATTTTAAGTTGGGGGATTAAGTCCCCTTGAATCCTGAGGGTCCCTGGGGTCCAACTATCCCACCAGGTACCTCCAGTAAGCGCCACAGAGCTGCGTTGCAGAGAGGTGTAAAAAGGGGCGTGGTCTGGACCACCTCTCTGCAACCCAGCCCTGTGGCGCATACTGGATGTTCCTGGTGGGCTAGTTGGCCCCCAGGGACCCCCAGTATTCAAGGGGAATTTGTTCCCCCATTGCAAACGCACCAGGGGGCGCGTTTGCAGAGTGCTGCCAAGGAGGGGGCGTGGCCTCCGGCGCGATGCCGGATTTATTTATTTTTTTTATAAAAGGGGGCTGTGTTGCCCCCCTTCTTTTTAATTATTTTGGGCCCTGGGGACCCCATCCCCCAGGGCCTGACCCCCTTTTATTCTTTTTTTAAAAAGCAACGGGAAGGGGACCGCGTGGGCCCCCCCTCCAGTGGCCAATTTTGGACCGGGGACCCCATCCCTGGGTCATTGCCACCTTTTTGTTTTTTTATTTTCATGGAGAGGGGCTGCGTTGCCCCCTCCTCAGGCCTCCTTAGGCCCGGGGACCCCATCCCCCGGGGCCGGCCTTTGTACTTTTTTATTTTTTTTTATTACATTTTGGAGAGGGGGCCGTGTGGCCCCCATCCTAGGCCACTAATGGCCCCGGGGACCCCATCCCCGGGGCCTGGCCTCTGGTTGGGGACTGTGGGGGTCCCCAATCCCCCACAGTCCCGCCGGCTCCCCGCGTCCTACGGGAGCCGGCATTGCTTTTCCACAAGGGAGCTGCTGACATGCAGCTCCCTTATGGAAAAGCAATCTGCTTAGCTTCATTGAAGCGAGAGCAGGTTTCCTGCTCTCGCTTCAATGAAGCAAAGCTAGTTTGCAATGACAGGGCGGGAGCCGCGAGGCTCCCGCCCTGCCATTGCAAACAGCAGTGTCCCGGGGTAGGCACCCCGGGACACTGCAGGAGCCGGCCCTGGGGGTGGCGGTCCCCAGGGCCACCACAGGCTCCAGGAGGGGGCCACGCGGCCCCTCTCCCCACTTCTACATGCTCCGGGAGGTGGTGGTCCCGGGGCTTCGAGGTCCGAAACGGACCCCCACATGTGCTTTCTTAGTGCCCCGGGAGGTGGCGGTCCCGGGCGTGTGGGGGCAGGAGCCCCCACACAGGTCATTCTTTATTAAAAAGAAGCCCCGGGGAGGTGGCGGTCCCGGGGCTGCAGGAGGGCGGAGAGCCCTCCCGCACCATTTTTCTTTAATGCCCCGGGGGTGGCGGTCCCCGGGGCTTGGAGGGCCTTAGAGGCCCCCCACATAAAATAAAAACCAACCCCCGCATGCCCCTGGGACGTGGCCCACCCGGGGGCAAAATAGCATCGAAGCGCGGTCTCCCGCGCTTCGATTTTTTTTTAAATCGGCAGGATCCGCGCACCCAGCGCGTTTTTGCCTTGTAGGACCCCCTGAGCAGGCCTAGGGGGTCAGGGTGTTTCTACCCTGCCCCCTTTTTGCGTTTTGCGCAATTGTTTTTACTGTTTTCTTGTGACTCGGTTCTACCGAGTCACAAGATGGCTGCCAACACTTCCTGGTTTGGAGTGCTGACAGCCAATTAGCATACAGCTGGTCATCGGGAGGGTGCGCGAATCCAACGCGGCCACAGATATATATGTGATTTTCCCTTTGATTTTCTCAGGAACTACTGAACGGATTTACACCATTTAACAAAAAGGGTTCTTTCTGAACCAAGAACTACCTCTTTGCCAAATTTGGTGTAATTCCGTTCAGCAGTTCGGGCTGTAGCCGTGGCTAAAGTTTCCTATGGGAAAATGAATGGGGAAAACATGTTTTGGGACCCCCCTTTTTTCTCGGCCCCCGCTTGACGAATCACCCCGAGACTTTCAGGGTTTGAAAATTTCGCGAAGATTCGTCAACCGACGCTAGAGTTATTTCAAATAGAATGCTGCGGATTTCCTATGGAAAATAGGTCCTAACTATAACTATCTACTGGCAACCGCCAGTAGATTATATATATATATATATATATAGATTATATATATATATATATATATATATATGTTCCAAACAGATGCTGTCGACGGGGACCCCCAACCCTGCAGGGCGGTCATGGCAAATACGGGAGACAACGATTCCCGCAAACTACATCCAACAAAGAAATGCGCCAAAACTCAGTTCCTGGACAAAAGTGCTTTATTTCAATTGGCGCAGGTAGTCACGTGACAGAGGCACCTGACGCGTTTCGGCATTTGCCTTCATCCAAGGTGTGTCCTCCTTAAATGCAGTGTCCCAGTATGTAACAGTCACACACCACTTAGTTGGCCACACTCAAACTCCCAAGATGCAATTCGTGAGCCAGCATACTCACAGTGTGAAATCTTCATGATGTTTAGCATATGCTGTTTCAGAGTCTCCATAATAGTCAGGTGAGTATCGCACAACTGTGGGGGAAGACTGGTGCACTTCCATTGACACGTGAACACCCCACAATCTCAAGTCAGCGCTGGGTCCAGGAACTGCTGAACAAGGTATCAGCCTCGCTCTGCTCCCTTTCTCATCCCTTATCACAAAAATCGCCGGCATTCCTTAGGCTCGTGACAGGGCGAGCGGGTCATGCCCCCAAAATTAATGTTCCAAACAGATGCTGTCGACGGGGACCCCCAACCCTGCAGGGCGGTCATGGCAAATACGGGAGACAACGATTCCCGCAAACTACATCCAACAAAGAAATGCGCCAAAAACTCAGTTCCTGGACAAAAGTGCTTTATTTCAATTGGCGCAGGTAGTCACGTGACAGAGGCACCTGATGCGTTTCGGCATTTGCCTTCATCCAAGGTGTGTCCTCCTTAAATGCAGTGTATATATATATATAAGAGAGAGAGAGAAAACGCCGACTGGGACCCTCATGGCAATGATGCTGCTGCGCCGGCACCTGCGTCCAAAATCCACAAATGCAGTGCACAGACAAGGATGCTGTGAAGTGTTTTATTCCTGGTGGCGCCGAGTTTGTTACACCCAACGCTTTTTTGGCTTTGAACCTGACAGTTTAGGCCGTCCCATAAGAACTTTAGTGCAATATATAAATATTTATTTAGACCTGTTCTATATAGTGTGAGCACCAAAAGGTATGGGAGTACTTTAGACAGAACAACAATGACACATGGTCTACATTAAACATAACTGAGAAAAAGACATCGGTAACATGGCATCAGGTATAAGAATCAGCTAAAGTAATAGCTGTAAACAGCAGTATGAGGAGGGAAGGACAGGCACGACAAACATAAGAAAAAGCAGGAACAGATGGTAGATTATTTTCCTTAGTCCAACAAATATTGTCCAAAAAGATGCGTTTTCAAGTGCTTCAGGACGTATTCTGATTTTTTTTGCGGAATATATATATTCTGAATAGCAATTTTTTTGGGCAAGCACCAGGATAATGGCAAATTTAATTTCAGTCAATGAGTGCAGCGTATTAGCCATATGATTTCCTATACCTTGGCTAACAGATCTTCCTTCCAGACAGCCTTTGATGTCATTAAGGACCTATTCACTTCTGCCATGCAAGCTCTTGGGAAAAAGTTAAAAAATGTAATTGGTAGCCAAGAGGGAATGGGGGACTGAGAGGAGTGGGCCTTCTCTGATTTCACACTCCCAGCAATATACCTAATAAACATAGAAGGCAATCAGGACATGGAGGGTGACCCACACTAGCTCTAGAGGTCTTAATGTTTTGAGGATATGGGTTTCAAAAACATTGTAAGGCAAGCCCTCACCCACTAACCGAGGTGGCATGCTTTAGTACTGGGCTGCCTAATTCTTCCAAAATTATTATAAGGACGAATCCCCTCTATTCAGGGAGTACTTTTTTTGATGTATGCGAGATCCTGACGAATGGAATTTGAAAATCTCTAAAGGACTTTTCTACTTATTTTTTATTCATGCAAAACTAAAGGAATGGGTGAAAACTGATTGGATAATTATTGCTCCTGCATTCTCCTTGCTGAGATGTTTCAACCAATTTGTGGCCCCTTACAGGGTCCCTGGTCTTCTTCAGAGCCTGGATCCCCTATAATGCATTTGGTGTTCTCAATTGTACGAAGGCATGCAACCTCGCACTTACACAGCCATGCATTGTGTGCTCTAATATGAAAGTCCTTTGATTGAGTCCACAGTACAGGTAGTTCCCTGTTTTATGGAACTACTGACCACATGGAGGGTGGTAAAATGGGGACCCTTGCAGTCACACAGCCGTCAAGAGGATCACCCGTCTGTTTTCCTATATTCAGTATGCCGCCTCCAGATGTTTATCATCTTTAATTATTAAATTCACATTAAGTAACTCTGGAGTATGAACCAACAGCATTGTCATTCTATTTTCAAATGTACTTTTCAACATTCTGCACATTCTTTTTTTTAGCTCCTAGCTTATATCTAAACCACAGAAAAGCAAATAATGAACATTTATTTTGTGTCCAGACATCTCTATTGTAAAAGTTACCTGCAGAATTTCAACTTTGGCACTGTAATTATTATTTATTATCATTATTATTATTATTATTATTATTTTGAATTGCTGTATTTTTTTTTAGATTGTCATTAGGCATTAACATAAATATAAAAGCTTCTTGTTTTATTATTGGGCTTTTTCAATAGCCTTCCAAAGAGGAACTGTCTATTTCTCTTATTTTCTCAGCTGTTTAAGATGTCTAAGATGATATATGTCAGGAAATCAAAGAGACAAGCTTGTTATTCTGCCAGACTTGACACAGAATAAAAATAACTGCAGACAACTATTACCACATAAAGAGCTTATGCAATGAAGCATACACAGGAAATTTCGATCTTTAAAAACAAATCAACAAATTCTTGACAAGTAGTGCATTGGACTGCTGTTAGTGCCTGAAGTTACCTTTCCCGTGAGGAAAACAAGCTTGGCTGCTTCTGCTTTGATGCACATCTGTGAGGAATACAGCATCACACTGTTGCTGCTTAGTAAGCAAACAACACAGACCTTCTCCTCAGGACCCTGTGGTGATGTCCCTGCACCCCTGCTACCCTTATATCCTGCACTACTTCCCCTGAACTCTGCTGAAGGTCCCCAGGATCTTCCCTGTCCTCCTTCCGTGGATACTGCACTGCTACGTCTGAACCTGGCACTCCTCACCCGACCCTCCTACCAGTGCTTAATTTGAGCCGGTGGTTGCAGGTGGGGCCAATCCGGGGAACAACATTTATTTTTCTGCATAAGATATTTACATAGAGCAAGAGAAGGAAAAACACACAAAATTGAAAGGAGGAAGAGAAAGATGGAAACAAAGGGAGAATGCAGGAACCTGTAAGAGTGAGAAAAAAGGCAGGGAGTGTCTGGAAGAGAATTAAAGTGCTATGAGATGGATTTTAGGCTATACAGCCTGGTATTCGGTGCGCTGACATTTAATAGCGCCAGCTGTAGGTTTCTGAGCAGAGCTTTGGGCACCAGCACTCATTCTTTTACAAATTATGCACTGCCTCCTACCTCTTTTGGATCCCAGAACCCATGCTCACCCCAAGATTTTGTGCTGCATACTCCACCCCTTGTCATTAGAATTCACCACACCCTTCAGACCATGTGCTGCTCTCGCACCATCACCCGCCAATCATTTTGGCTTTTGAAAAGTGAAAAGGTATTCTTTCACTGATGTACAGCACAGATGCAGAATGGGAAGTAGCAGTGTAGTATTCAGTGCAAGAGGGAAATGAACATCTATTATTGATAAACATTGTATTATTGAAGCTTGCAAACGTATTTTCTATATTTAAAAGACAAAACAATTGACTTTTTAATGCTGATTTTGTTTGTGGTTTAGATGTACATGGTCTGTGTTGGTAACAACTCTATGTGAATAGTTTGATATTTCATGCCAATGCATTAATGGCCTCACTCAGAGGGAGATTTACTAAGATTTTGTGCGGTGTTTGCGTCACAAAAGTGACGCAAAACAGCACAAAATCTTTTTTTCCTAATTAACTTTCCAGCGCTTAACTTGTTTAGCGCTGGAAATAACGTAAAAGTAATGCGAAGCAGCGCATTGCTCTGCTTCGCATTACTTTGCGCCATGGGGGCGTACCAAGGGTGGTGCATGGGTGTTCCCATGCAACCATCCAAGGTTTCTCATGCTAAACCCAATTTACTAAAAACAGTAGATTGGGTTTAGCGTGAGAAAACTGCACCCTTTTCAACCTGGCGCAAGGAAGGAGAAATGCTTTCATTTCTCCGTGCTTTTCCGACTTTGCATGCGTGTTGCACTGTGCAGCACGTATGCGAAGTGGGAAAAGCTTTGCATCGTGCCTAGCATAGTATTTTGTACAGGAAGGGTACCCTTCCTGTACAAAACCTATGCTACACTCATGCACACACCCTAGCGCTACAGTGCTAAGGTGTGTGCATGGCACATGGGAGCTGAAATCCGCGCCAGAGCAAGGGAAAGGAGAGAGCCATATCTTTAAAAATATGGCGCTCTCCTGCTCCTTTCCTGTCGTGCAATGCAGCGCAGCCTTGCGGGGTGCTACACTGCGTTGCGTGGAGATTTTGTAAATCTCCCCCAGAGTGTCATGTAAAAATCGGGTGCAGCAATTGCCTGGAAAAATATTGTCCCTTCATGGTACTGAGTTGATTGTTTGCACCCAAATCTGAGCTTTTGTCCCTATAACGTGAAAAAACATGTGGGAGTTTTTTTTGCAACTGGTTTCCGGTATTCCCTTTACCGTATTAGTTTGACTCTGCAATTTAAAATGCATGTGCAAAAAAAAAAAAAGAAACCCAGCCTAAGTGCAGTTTAAGCAAAAGAAATCGGCAAAAAACACCATTAGCACCCCATTGCATACTACCGAAACGTATCATCGCTTAGCAACGCTTAAGGAGGCTTTTAGTTTGGAACAATTAATACAAAATATTTACTTCAAAATTGGTTTATTGGGTTGGAAACATATAGGTCCAAAAACTTTGAAAAATAAACATTTAAAAGTGGCTTTTTTACATCCTCAACCTGGCCATAGCATCAAAGTTGGCCATTACCTTGTCTTGCCACTGACAAAAAAAAAACAACCTACGTCCTACTGACGTCCTAGTCGATATAAGAAATAGACCCAATTTGTGCTGATGGCAAGTTGGAATAATGAGCAATTTTCAAACTATGGGCCATATTTAGAGTTGGGTGGTAACAGTATAACTGTCAAAAAATGGGAGAATGCCCCGTCTAACTAACTCTTGATTCTCCCACTTTACCGAGAGATGGGGGAACCACTGAGTTTCTAACAGAGGCGCCTCAACCATCTTCATTGTCAGAAACATCCCCCTTCCATCCCATCAAACAGTGACAATGGTAGTACCTCCAAGATTATGCCTGTCAGCTCTTTTGATGCCTGCGGCAATCATATGTGCAGTGGTGATTCTCAATCAATCAATCAATCAGTCATTTGTAAAGTGCACTACTCACCCGTGAGGGTCTCAAGGCGCTGGGGGGGAGGGGTGCTGCTACTGCTCGAATAGCCAGTTCTTGAGTAGCCTCCTGAAGGTTAGTAAGTCCTGGGTTTGCCGTAGGAGGATGGGGAGGGTGTTCCAGGTCTTAGCGGCGAGGTGGGAGAACGATCTGCCGCCGGTGGTCGCTCTTCGGATGCGGGGGACGGTGGCGAGGGCGAGGTCGGCGGAGCGGAGCTGGCGGTTCGGGGTGTAGAAGGTGAGTCGTCTGTTGAGGTATGCCGGTCCGGTGTTGTGGAGTGCCTTGTGTGCGTGGGTGAGGAGTTTGAAGGTGATCCTCTTGTTGACGGGAAGCCAGTGCAGGTTTCTCAGGTGGGGTGTGATGTGGCTGTGGCGAGGGATGTCGAGGATCAAGCGTGCAGAGGCGTTCTGTATGCGTTGTAGTCGTTTCAGGAGTTTGGCCGAGGCTCCTGCATAGAGGGCGTTTCCGTAGTCCAGCCTGCTGCTGACCAGGGCCTGGGTGACCGTTCTTCTTGTTTCGGTGGGGATCCACCTGTAGATCTTGCTTTTCTGGGCATTAAAAAGGCTTAAATGCCCCTAAAGTGCTGGGTCATAGGAGGCATCGCTATATTACTTTTCAAATACAAATAGCTGTTTTTAGTGGATTTCTTGGGAAAAAAAATACCCAACAGTCTGACATGACACAGCCGACTGACCACTAGTATTTTTTTTTTATATAGGTGCTACTCTCAACTTATTCCTTGCCAAGTAGGTGGGGAATTTTGAATATGCTGAGCCGTCCTTTTCTAGACTGGCAGAGGCACCACCCCTGCTACCTCAGCTGTTTAGTAGCCAGTTCACACTGCTCTAAATTAACCTCCTAAACGTCGGCCAGTTCAGTGCTTTTGATATAAAAGAGGCATTCCAAATTATTTTCATAATTGAAGTTTCAAACTAATTTCCTAATATCGTTCAGGCTCATTAAACTATTACATATCATGTGGCAGGGTCCCAAAAACTGCGGAATTTTATAATTCAATAACAAGACATCAAGTCTTAAATAACAAGAAACCCGGCCTGCTGGTTTCAAAGTCATATTAAATAACAGCATGTGAAACGTATTTATTAAAAGGGTGAAGACACAATCTGGTTTTATTTCATTGTCATTAATGTATGATATGATTGTGGGGCGTTTCCCTGAAGTTACAAACACATCATAGAAGAAAATTATTACATTAACATCAATAAGAACGAGAGTAAATGGAAGCTGGCATATTGAAAATAATTAGTAAGGAAAACTGTAAAATGTTAATTAAAAATGTCATTTTCACCTCTACAAAATTAATCTATCATCAGTGGAAAGCTAAATCCTGTTGCCCATGTGCCATTAGCTGCCTATTCCCATCTTGAGACAACAAGATTCCGTCTAAAGCCAATTGGTCTTGATTCAAAAAAATCAGTTGGAAAATTGCTCTCATAAGTTTTCTTCTATATCTCAATTACATTTCACATTTTTTCAGAATTCACAACGTTTTCTAGGAGAACTCCTGAACAGCTGTTGCAGTTTTATTCCCTGGAATTGTTTTGTTAATTTCATTGTATCATGAGCAAATATACAGGTGTGTGTTGCTCGTGTTAACATCCCCGAGGACCTGCAGATGCACGCGATAGCAGTTTTTTTCTCCACATGGAAAATATTTTTGCCTGTGGAGAAACTCCTTCCTTGATACATTTGATGCATTATTACATTTTGGGGATGTGCCCTCCCCATTCCCACCCAGGATACAGATTTACTCCTGGCCTTGACAGGAGTAACCAGCCTAGGAATATATACTTTGCAAAATGTTATGAATACACCCAAAAACTCCCAGCTTTGTGGGTGTTCATATATTTTGCAAGGCTTTCCCAACCTGAGAAATGCATTCCTATACCATGGCACAAATTTAATCACTCATCAAAACATTAATCATTTTATTACAGAGCATTCTCTGTTATCAAATCATTTGCATCTCAATTTCTAATCAAAATGTACAAAACATGACATTTGATCTCTGAATACATCAGTTACAAATTATTTCACAGAAGAAACGTGGGTTTCTGTGGTCGTTTCCCTTCCCAATGCATTTCGGGATAACCTTATCCCTTCGTTAGGGGAACTGAAATCAAACATGAATGCCACCATATTAGACACACAGGGAGAAACATTTGCTCATACAATTAATCATTGTGACCGTTAGAATATAACCAAGCTGCCATCAAAGTAAACATATGCCAACTTGTTGGTGTGTTGACATATCAGGAAAAGTGTCCGCGTGTGTATGGTGATAAAGCTCCCCCACCGACCTGCACCGACATGTTCAAAATAACTGTGGTGTGTTTACATTACCTTACAATCAAGCAGTCTGGTGAGCGTTCAATATAGGAATGTCCAATCTGTGCTTCGGCACGCTGCAACAACATTGAATTTGTCGTCGTATAAGTAAGTTTGCATTAAGTTTGGTTCTGAATTGGTAGAGGTTTTGCACGAGCACGGATATGGCCTTGTACTGCCTAGGTCCCCTTTTCTTTAAT
>CAWUFW010025974.1:0-38273 GCA_963921515.1 Calotriton arnoldi | reverse complement strand
CTTTCTGCTCCTGTAGGTAAGATCGCCCTCCGCTTGTGGCCCCGGTGCCAGTTTTGTCTGCTTGTCTCCCCTTTCCTTTCTGTGCCCCTCGCTGCCCCACTGTTGTTGTGCCCGTGATTTGCCTGCTTTCCCCCCGTTTTTCCTTCTGTGCCCCTCGCTGCCCCACTGTTGTTGTGCCCGTGATTTGCCTGCTTTCCCCCGTTTTTCCTTCTGTGCCCCTCGCTGCCCCACTGTTGTTGTGCCCGTGATTTACCTGCTCTCCCCCCGTTTTTCCTTCTGTGCCCCTCGCTGCCCCACTGTTGTTGTGCCCGTGATTTACCTGCTCTCCCCCCGTTTTTCCTTCTGTGCCCCTCGCTGCCCCACTGTTGTTGTGCCCGTGATTTACCTGCTCTCCCCCCGTTTTTCCTTCTGTGCCCCTCGCTGCCCCACTGTTGTTGTGCCCGTGATTTGCCTGCTTTCCCCCCGTTTTTCCTTCTGTGCCCCTCGCTGCCCCACTGTTGTTGTGCCCGTGATTTACCTGCTCTCCCCCCGTTTTTCCTTCTGTGCCCCTCGCTGCCCCACTGTTGTTGTGCCCGTGATTTACCTGCTCTCCCCCGTTTTTCCTTCTGTGCCCCTCGCTGCCCCACTGTTGTTGTGCCCGTGATTTACCTGCTCTCCCCCCGTTTTTCCTTCTGTGCCCCTCGCTGCCCCACTGTTGTTGTGCCCGTGATTTACCTGCTCTCCCCCCGTTTTTCCTTCTGTGCCCCTCGCTGCCCCACTGTTGTTGTGCCCGTGATTTGCCTGCTTTCCCCCCGTTTTCCTTCTGTGCCCCTCGCTGCCCCACTGTTGTTGTGCCCGTGATTTACCTGCTCTCCCCCCGTTTTTCCTTCTGTGCCCCTCGCTGCCCCACTGTTGTTTTGCCCGTGATTTACCTGCTCTCCCCCCTTTTTTCCTTCTGTGCCCCTCGCTGCCCCACTGTTGTTGTGCCCGTGATTTACCTGCTCTCCCCCCGTTTTTCCTTCTGTGCCCCTCGCTGCCCCACTGTTGTTGTGCCCGTGATTTACCTGCTCTCCCCCCGTTTTTCCTTCTGTGCCCCTCGCTGCCCCACTGTTGTTGTGCCCGTGATTTACCTGCTCTCCCCCCGCTTTTCCTTCTGTGCCCCTCGCTGCCCCACTGTTGTTGTGCCCGTGATTTGCCTGCTTTCCCCCCGTTTTTCCTTCTGTGCCCCTCGCTGCCCCACTGTTGTTGTGCCCGTGATTTACCTGCTCTCCCCCCGTTTTTCCTTCTGTGCCCCTCGCTGCCCCACTGTTGTTGTGCCCGTGATTTACCTGCTCTCCCCCCGTTTTTCCTTCTGTGCCCCTCGCTGCCCCACTGTTGTTGTGCCCGTGATTTACCTGCTCTCCCCCCGTTTTTCCTTCTGTGCCCCTCGCTGCCCCACTGTTGTTGTGCCCGTGATTTACCTGCTCTCCCCCGTTTTTCCTTCTGTGCCCCTCGCTGCCCCACTGTTGTTGTGCCCGTGATTTGCCTGCTTTCCCCCCGTTTTTCCTTCTGTGCCCCTCGCTGCCCCACTGTTGTTGTGCCCGTGATTTACCTGCTCTCCCCCCGTTTTTCCTTCTGTGCCCCTCGCTGCCCCACTGTTGTTGTGCCCGTGATTTACCTGCTCTCCCCCCCGTTTTTCCTTCTGTGCCCCTCGCTGCCCCACTGTTGTTGTGCCCGTGATTTACCTGCTCTCCCCCCGTTTTTCCTTCTGTGCCCCTCGCTGCCCCACTGTTGTTGTGCCCGTGATTTGCCTGCTTTCCCCCGTTTTTCCTTCTGTGCCCCTCGCTGCCCCACTGTTGTTGTGCCCGTGATTTACCTGCTCTCCCCCCCGTTTTCCTTCTGTGCCCCTCGCTGCCCCACTGTTGTTGTGCCCGTGATTTACCTGCTCTCCCCCCGTTTTTCCTTCTGTGCCCCTCGCTGCCCCACTGTTGTTGTGCCCGTGATTTACCTGCTTTCCCCCGTTTTTCCTTCTGTGCCCCTCGCTGCCCCACTGTTGTTGTGCCCGTGATTTACCTGCTCTCCCCCCGTTTTTCCTTCTGTGCCCCTCGCTGCCCCACTGTTGTTGTGCCCGTGATTTACCTGCTCTCCCCCCGTTTTTCCTTCTGTGCCCCTCGCTGCCCCACTGTTGTTGTGCCCGTGATTTACCTGCTCTCCCCCCGTTTTTCCTTCTGTGCCCTCGCTGCCCCACTGTTGTTGTGCCCGTGATTTACCTGCTCTCCCCCCGTTTTTCCTTCTGTGCCCCTCGCTGCCCCACTGTTGTTGTGCCCGTGATTTACCTGCTCTCCCCCCCGTTTTTCCTTCTGTGCCCCTCGCTGCCCCACTGTTGTTGTGCCCGTGATTTGCCTGCTTTCCCCCCGTTTTTCCTTCTGTGCCCCTCGCTGCCCCACTGTTGTTGTGCCCGTGATTTACCTGCTCTCCCCCCGTTTTTCCTTCTGTGCCCCTCGCTGCCCCACTGTTGTTGTGCCCGTGATTTACCTGCTCTCCCCCCGTTTTTCCTTCTGTGCCCCTCGCTGCCCCACTGTTGTTGTGCCCGTGATTTACCTGCTCTCCCCCCGTTTTTCCTTCTGTGCCCCTCGCTGCCCCACTGTTGTTGTGCCCGTGATTTACCTGCTCTCCCCCCGTTTTTCCTTCTGTGCCCCTCGCTGCCCCACTGTTGTTGTGCCCGTGATTTGCCTGCTTTCCCCCCGTTTTTCCTTCTGTGCCCCTCGCTGCCCCACTGTTGTTGTGCCCGTGATTTACCTGCTCTCCCCCCCGTTTTTCCTTCTGTGCCCCTCGCTGCCCCACTGTTGTTGTGCCCGTGATTTACCTGCTCTCCCCCCGTTTTTCCTTCTGTGCCCCTCGCTGCCCCACTGTTGTTGTGCCCGTGATTTACCTGCTCTCCCCCCGTTTTTCCTTCTGTGCCCCTCGCTGCCTATCGCCATTCCCGCCGCTGCGTCCCCTGCGGCCCCGCCCCCTGACTGCCCATTCGCTGCCCCTGCCTCCCGCCTCCCAGCTGCTCCTCCCTCCCACCTCCCCATAAATGGCGGCCGCTGCACGGTGAGGAGAGCGACCCTTGACCTTGCCAGGTAGGTCGCTCCCCCACCACACAGCTCCGCCTGTGCTGTCTGCCCGCTGCTCCTGTAGGTAAGATCGCCCTCCGCTTGTGGCCCCGGTGCCAGTTTTGTCTGCTTGTCTCCCCTTTCCTTTCTGTGCCCCTCGCTGCCCCACTGTTGTTGTGCCCGTGATTTGCCTGCTTTCCCCCCGTTTTTCCTTCTGTGCCCCTCGCTGCCCCACTGTTGTTGTGCCCGTGATTTGCCTGCTTTCCCCCCGTTTTTCCTTCTGTGCCCCCGCTGCCCCACTGTTGTTGTGCCCGTGATTTGCCTGCTTTCCCCCCGTTTTTCCTTCTGTGCCCCTCGCTGCCCCACTGTTGTTGTGCCCGTGATTTGCCTGCTTTCCCCCCGTTTTTCCTTCTGTGCCCCTCGCTGCCCCACTGTTGTTGTGCCCGTGATTTACCTGCTCTCCCCCCGTTTTTCCTTCTGTGCCCCTCGCTGCCCCACTGTTGTTGTGCCCGTGATTTACCTGCTCTCCCCCCGTTTTTCCTTCTGTGCCCCTCGCTGCCTATCGCCATTCCCGCCGCTGCGTCCCCTGCGGCCCCGCCCCCTGACTGCCCATTCGCTGCCCCTGCCTCCCGCCTCCCAGCTGCTCCTCCCTCCCACCTCCCCATAAATGGCGGCCGCTGCACGGCCGCGCAGCGGACGTGCGCAGCGGGCGCGCGCTGGCGCGCCGAAGGCGCACCTAAGGCAAGCCCGTCTGCGCCCGTCCGCGACTGGACCGCGCCCAGCGCCAGAACCCCTGGATCCCACCGATGCAACACCACTCGACGGACCTACGACGCCGCCACACTCACCGCACTCAATGCCGGCCGGAACCCTGCCTGCTACCGAGCCTCACCGAGACGCACCCACGGACCCTTCACCTGCCAAACCTGCCGATTCACCTGCCCCCTGACGTGCACCACCTCCGCCAAGTCGAGCAACAGCAGCAACCACCTGAAATGCATCCTGCTGAACACCCGCTCCGTCCACAGGCACGCCGTGGAACTCTGGGACCTGCTCGACGCAACAGCACCGGACATCGCCTTCCTCACCGAAACCTGGATGAACGCCTCCTCAGCGCCTGACATCGCCATAGCCATCCCGGATGGATACAAGATCACCCGGAAGGACCGCGTCAACCAGACGGGAGGAGGCATCGCCATCGTACACAAGAACACCATCCGCATCTCGACTAACTCCGACGAGACCTTCACCGCCGCCGAACACCTACACTTCCAGATACACACGGACCCCAAGACCACCCTCCGAGGCACCCTCATCTACAGACCCCCGGGACCACGCACACTATTCAGCGAAGACATCGCAGACTTCATCAGCCCGCACGCCATGCCCTCCGCCGACTACATCCTCCTAGGGGACCTCAACTTCCACCTGGAGAACAACAACGACAGAAACACCACCGCCCTGCTGGACAACCTCGCCAACCTCGGACTCAAGCAACTGGTGAACACGCCCACCCACTACGCCGGCCACACGCTTGACCCCGTCTTCTCGTCCAGCAAGCACATCTCCTTCAGCCACGCCACCGGACTCCACTGGACCGACCACAGCTGCGTCCACTTCAGCTTCAGAAAGACTGCGACCCACCACCACCCGCAACAGGCTCCCCGCCGGAGCTGGAGCAAGATCACCGCCGAGCAGCTCACCGCCTCCTCAGCCAGAACACACCCACCGACACAACGGACCCAAACGAAGCAGCCAGCAACCTCGCCAAGTGGCTGACCGCCTGCGCCGACGACCTCGCACCACTAAAAACCCTCCCAGCAGACCCGGAAGCAAGAAAACCCCTTGGTTCACCAACGAACTCAAGGAATCCAAGAAGAACTGCCGCACTCTCGAGAAAACCTGGCGACTCGACCAGACCACAGACAACAGGACCGCCCTCAAGCACGCCACCCGCAAACACCACCAGCTGATCCGTGCCACCAAGAAGTCGGCACTCAAAGAACGACTGGACAACAACGCCCATGACAGCAAGGAACTTTTCAGCATCGTCAAAGAGTTCTCCAACCCCAGCGCCGGAAACAACGACATCACCCCTCGCAAGACCTCTGCAACTCACTCTCCGCGTTCTTCCACCGCAAGATCACCGACATACACAACAGCTTCAACGCACAAACAACGCACCCTACCGCCGAACCAATGCCCGCCACCACCACCCTCTGCAACTGGACCCCGATCAACACCGAAGACACCACCCGCACGATGAACTCCATCCACTCCGGATCACCAACCGACCCCTGCCCACACCACGTCTTCAACAAAGCCGACGCCACCATCGCACCCCATCTCCGGGACATCATCAACTCCTCCTTCCGCACCGCCACCTTCCCGGAGAGCTGGAAGCACGCCGAGCTTACCGCCCTCCTGAAGAAACCAACGGCGGACCCCACCGACCTCAAGAACTACCGCCCCATCTCGCTCCTTCCGTTTCCGGCCAAAGTCATCGAGAAGACCGTCAACAGACAGCTTGCCGCCTTCCTCGAGACGAATGGATCCTCGACCCCTCGCAGTCCGGGTTTCGGGCCAACCACAGCACCGAGACCGCCCTTATCGCAGCCACCGACGACATCAGAACCCTAACCGACAACGGGGAAACAGCTGCCCTCATCCTCCTGGACCTCTCCGCGGCGTTCGACACCGTCTGCCACCGCACCCTAGTGAAGCGCCTCAGCAACATCGGAATCCGAGAGAAAGCACTGGAATGGATCATCTCGTTCCTCGCCGGAAGAACCCAGAGAGTCCGCCTCCCCGTTCAGATCCGAAGCCACCGAAGTCATCTGCGGCGTTCCACAAGGATCCTCACTCAGCCCGACCCTCTTCAACGTCTACATGAGCCCCTCGCAGCCATCGCACGCCGACACAACCTCAACATCATCTCCTACGCCGACGACACCCAGCTGATCCTCTCCCTCACCAACGACCCCACTACCGCCAGAGCCAACCTGCACGACGGGATGAGAGACGTCGCCGACTGGATGAGGAACAGCCGCCTTAAACTGAACTCAGACAAGACGGAAGTCCTCATCCTGGGCTCATCACCCTCCGCCTGGGACGACTCCTGGTGGCCCCCGGCCCTGGGCACCGCACCCAAGCCAACGGACCACGCACGCAACCTGGGCTTCATCCTGGACTCCTCCCTATCAATGACCAAACAAGTCAACGCCGTCTCATCTTCATGCTTCAACACTCCTGCGCATGCTCCGCAAGATCTTCAGATGGATCCCCACTGAAACCAGGAAGACCGTCACCCAGGCACTCGTCACCAGCCGACTGGACTATGGGAACACCTCTACGCCGGAACCACAGCCAAACTTCAAAAGAGACTCCAGCGCATCCAGAACGCCTCCGCACGACTCATCCTGGACATCCCCCGACACAGCCACATCACCGTACACCTGAAAGACCTGCACTGGCTCCCCGTCAGCAAGAGAATCACGTTCAGACTCCTCACCCACGCACACAAGGCCCTCCACGACCTGGGCCCAAAGTACCTCAACGACCGCATGTCCTTCTACACGCCCACACGCCAGCTACGATCAACCAGCCACGCCTCGCCACCGTACCACGCATCCGCAGAACCACCGCCGGAGGAAGATCCTTCTCCTACCTGGCGGCCAAGACCTGGAACTCCCTCCCCACTCACCTTCGGCGAACCCAGGACCATCTCGCCTTCAGGAAGCAGCTCAAGACCTGGCTGTTCGAGCAGTAACTTACCCCCTCCCCCAGCGCCTTGAGACCCTCCCGGGTGAGTAGCGCGCTCTATAAATGCCGTGATTGATTGATTGATTGACTTTAGTGATAGCTGTGCATCTATGAAGCCTGGGATCCCTGATACCGCTGTCTCCCTTACTGTACCGTTGGGGAGAGGCAGGTGTATGCTGCGCAGGTCTGTCAGGTCGGGGTATACATCCCCGGGGGGCATGGTTGGGGTCAGTGGTCTGTTCATGTGGTGGTACGGGTGACTAGGTGACGTGTGGGAAGCCTGAAATTCCTCAACCTGTGTGACGTGTAATTCTGGGCCGAGGTGCGGTGAGGAAGATGCCTCGTTGGATAATGGCTGAAAACCTGCAGCCGGGGACTCATTAGTGGTGACTGGTAGTTCCAATTGCTCCTTATTAGTCATCTCAGTATACATACCGCTAACGTGATAAGGTGGTGGGGGCGGAGCATTGGGTACAACCGGTGATGTGGGGTCAGAGTGTGTTTGAACCTTATCTTTAAAAATGCGCCAAAGGTCTAAAGTAGCCTTTCTCTTCTGTAGTTTAGTACCGGAGTACTTTGTGTCTAGAAAGGTGGTGGCATGCTCCAATATTATAGGGTCAAAGCTTCCCTCTGACGGCCAAGGATGAGTCATCTTTGTCGTATGCTTATGAAGCTCACGGCAGTGCTTTAAGATATGGTGTTCTTGACCTCCAAATGTTCTTAAGACATGTTGGAGTGGAGTCGCCATCTGGGTATGCGTAGTCCTAGGTGCTTTAGGCAAGGCCTAAATTACAGGAGCGCGTTTTCTCAGGTGCTAGGGACAATGTCTCTGATGAGTTCTTGCTGTACTGCCTGAATGACAATGTCATATACCCCGTCCTGTAGGTCCCGCTCTTGTGCTGAAGTATAAAGAGGGAAGCGAAGCTGGCCGTCAAAGCAGGCTTCAGCAATATAACTTTGGAGTGGGTACCTTGGCCATGTGCTAGATAATATGGCAGTCAGTAGCGATCCATGGGGACGTATAATGAAGAAGATGTGAAAGTGGGTAGAAGTTTTATACACAGTAGAGCTCAAAATGCCATTCATGAATGTTGTTTTAAAAATACAATGTGTTTGAGGATGAAAGTCAATTTTTGTTGGAAAGGGATGCACTTAGATGTCAGGCGAGTATTCAGCGGTAGGAGAGTGAGTGTCAAGGGTAGGGGTAGGGACGTCTTCTACTAGCTCCTCTCCTATGGCGCTAATAATAAAGTGACACAGTGCTTTCCTCAAGTCCTGTTCGTCTGGTCCGGTGTATATCCCGTTGGGGAGAAATCAGGAAATTGGAGTTGGTTGTCAGAGAGAGATGCAATGATCTTGCTCTGCAGTGGGTTGCGGGGGTAGGTTGAGGTTAAGGTAGTAGGTATCTCTAAGCCTGGTGCTATTAAGCGAATACGTATGTAAATATAATCTGGTGTTTTGCGAACAGAGGTACTCAGGATCCTGTTCATGGGGACTAATAATAATTGAAGAGACTTAGGGGTCGATTCCGATTCGGGCCGGAAAAAGCACCGACCGACTCGGATCCGGAAAAAATACCGACCGACACGTACCAGTGGCGCCCGACACGCCAAGTACGATGCAAGCCGCGATAAATCCGACCGACACGTCAGGAAACCAAGCCGACCGACCGACCCGCTCGGAAAATAGCAATCCGGCCGGAAAAACACGCGAATCCAACCGACCGACACGCACCCGGAACAAATCCGACCGAATCGTACCCGCCAACTCCAACCTGCAAAGTACGATGCAAGGCGCGAAAAACACGACCGAGTCGGACGGAGGACAAGCCGTACGACCGACACGCATACAAAACCGAGCCGAAGCAACACAATACACCGCGACCGACGCGTACGCAGCATACAAAACTGCACAAACACAGCGTGAACGAAACGGAAAACACCGTACGAGACCAATGCAGGGTCCGACTCGGTCACAAGAACGTTTCCAACATACACAAACAGCACAAAGGAAAAATCAACCAAAAAAAGGCCAAACAAGCAATTACCAAGCCAATAAATACTGGGGGGGTGGGGACAGAGAACAAAGACACACCAACAACTCCACCTATATAAAGGACACAAATCACTACCATGAGCCTTTGCAAATGCCATTCCACTGCCAGCACCCAAGAGAAAGCAACCACACACCCACAGCTCATCCCTCACACAAGCCACACACCAGCAGCACACCAACAAATACCTACCTCACATACACCCAGCACAACACACACCCACACACCCTCACCTGCACACCAACACACACATCACCCACTATCACCACCCATCACCATGCCCCCCAAGAAGAATCCCAAGTTCCTAGATAGTGAATTGGAAGTCATGGTAGACGAGATCCTCAGGGTGGAGCCACAGCTGTTTGGCACTCTGGTCCAACAGACCCCCATGTCGCAGAAAACCAAGATGTGGGAGAGGATCATCAACAGGGTGAACGCCCAATCACCATGTCGGCGCACAAAGACCGACATCCAGAACAGGTGGTATGACGTGCGCAGGAGGGTCCGGGAGCTGCTCAAGAAAGACTACCACCTGAGCCAATACACCGGCAGTGGCCCTCCTGCCAAGCCAGTATACCTCAGGCCCTGGGAGGAGAAGGTGCGGGCCATCCTTCCGCCAGTGAGCGTATATGGACTAGAGGACATCCCAGAGCCTGGTGAGTACACAACAAATGTACACAATAAACTGCCACAAAACACACACATCACTGTCAAGGGGAGAGTCAAACCATGCACTCATAGCAATTACACAGCAACTAGAACAGAATCATCCCAAAATGTGTATGTCAGTCAGATAAACACAACACATGCCATCAAAAAAGTCACATCCAACTGTGCCAACACATGTACAAACACAACCACAACTACAGCTAGGCAGTGGCACAAATAGAACTAACACACACATCCACACATGTAGCCACCACAACAACACCAACACACAGTGAAGACCACTCAAAGGAAGGAATTCTGTGTATGCTGGCCAAGTCAGTGTAGCCAATAGCATCATGGGAGTCGCACTCACACATATTGCCCCCCCCCCACAACTGTCCCATCAACACCACCCTGAACCATGCTCACATCACAGGGAGTGGAGAAGGACTCACAAGATGGCTGACACTGGCTACTGCTGTGGGGAGCACAAGGCCCTGCTGCCAACTGTGCACCAACAAACAGCAGGACACCACTGACTGACATCCTGAGAGACAACTTACACTCCCTGCAATGCAAGCACGTTCCATGGTGGGATAACTGACTGGGTGGGTGGGTGGGTGGGAAGGAGGTCTGGCTGTCAACCAAACACAATCAATGCAGACCATGTTCACACCCCAGAGAATACATAGAAATGCCCAAATAATGCAGGACAATGTGCCACACCAATATCAACCCCTGACTGTGACGACTTAGGACAATACAATGTACAGGCCCGCACCCCGAGGCACAGTCACAACTGTCAGGTGTGTCAACCACTGATGCCTGCAGAAACATGACATACATTGTTTGTGTCTCCCAAAAACAGGTGATGATAGGGACACAGCAGCAGACGCTGAGGAGTCCCAGTCCCAGGCTCAAGAGGATGCCGAGCTCACTGGCGTCGTACAGCCTCTGTCCTCCTCGGACGATGAAGAACAACCTGGCACATCCGGTGCAAGTCAACATGCTGCACCAGCAGGACCACCAGCTGCAGCACCAGCAGGTCCACCAGCTGCACCCCCTGCACCCACCCCTCCAACGACTGTCACCACGAATACCATCCCTGCCGACATGGACAGAATAAGGAACAACACCAGCGCAGTGACCCTGGACCAACCTGGGGCCATGGACACCACCACCACCACCAACCCCCAAGGTGGACCAGGGTTATCTGTGCGTGCAACTGCACACACTGCACATGTCAGCAGGGGTGGTGGGAGGGGTGGGAGACAGAGGTCGCTGCTTGCAGACGTTGCTGGTGTGCATGAAGACCCACAACTGGTACGCATAGCTGATGCGTACCAGTCCAGCACCGGAGAGCTCAGCCAGGTAGTGGGGCTCCTCAGAGACATCAAACAGCAGCAGGCTGCCCATCATGCCCGCTTGGACTCCCACATGTCCCATGTGGAGTCACACATGTCACGTGTGGACTCCCACATGTCACGTGTGGACTCCCACATGACCCGCGTGGAGTCCAAGTGGGATGTACTACATGAGATGACGGCGGTGCACAGGGACATTTTACAATGCCTCCGCCAGATGAACAGCAACCAGTCCACACCTCCCTGTGTGCCAACAACATCTGGTACCGAACAAACTGCAACTGCCACAGGGAGGGAGGAGGACTCTGGCGGAGAGTCCCCTGCACCGCAGCAGCCTGCACTTGAGGGCCCCCCCCCAAGAAGAGGGGTCGTCCGAGGAGGGGAAAGTGAGAGGCTGATGGCCAAGCGCAACTCCCAGGAAGCCTGAACCTGTTCTGGATTTTCGCCTTTGTGCACAGACTGTTCACCCTGTTGATGGCAACACTACTCCCACACATTGCATGGGGAGTACAAGTTGGAACAATGTGTCAGACAACTGTGGCCCCGATACTGGGGATCCTGTCTACCTGGACTTTCTATTCATCTAGGAACTTGGGATTGCAAGATTCATGTACAGCACAATCCATCCTATGCACTATTATCACAGATGTATCACAATAAACACAATAATACACCATACTTGCCTCTGTCGTGATTCCAACGTGGGTACTGTTATGGGGATGATGAACAACAAAATTACACTGTGTATGCGAACTGCAACAGCAAGGACAACACAGGCATGTGAGTACAGGCAACGTGACACATATGAGGGAGACACACCACCAGGGCTACACAACACATACACACCTAGGCCATCTGACTCATTGCCTACACTGATGTTGCCAGGGAAGACGGTGCAATGCACAGACACCACACCCATTCCCAGTTGTAGTCAAGTAGCCCACAGGTGCAGTAAGCAAATGGCAGTCAAATGTGTGACCACAGACAACGCACATCACTAAGTGAAGCACAGGTTTATTACACAGTAGCAACATGCCGTAACCACTACAGATGCAAGGTAACCCCACCTGGTAGCGGGCACACAGTCAACAACTGTAGACAGAAGGAAGTCCATGGGTGTGGCGCACATCACCTGTAGGGACACAACAGCTACCAGCCTGGATGTGCAATCACGTTGTCGGTGGACACAGTTGACCAAACGAATCTGAAAGTACCCTGTGAAGGACAGAAATGACACACAGTCAAAAGCAATGGAGTACAGGACAGAACAGCAAAACTCATGCACAATACATGTTACAAGATACCCACCCAGAACCAAGTTAGCATGTCAACACTGTTGGGGAGTACAGCCCACCTGTCACCACACATCGCAACACACATCCAGTCAAGTAGCCCATGGACACACTCCAACAGCACCAGAGCACCACCCACACATCATGCCAACTCACATCATTCACATGACACCTCAGGATACTCACATTCAGCTAAAGAAGTTGGTGATGAGCTGTGTGCGGACATCACCATCACCATCATCATCATCATCGTCACTGGCATCGTGGTCCAGGCCAGGATCCTCCACAGGTGGCGGATGTTGGTCATCGTCATCCTGGATGAGAGGCAACTCCTTCCGCACTGCCAGGTTGTGGAGCATGCAGCAGACGATGATAATCTTGCACACTTTCGCAGGGGCATATGGGAGGGACCCTCCGGTCTTGTCCAGGCAGCGGAAGCGGCTCTTCAGGAGACCAAAGGTCCGCTCAATCACTCTCCTGGTCCGACCATGTGCCTCATTGTAGCGCATCTGGGCAGGTGTCACAGGGTTCCTGAGGGGTGTCAGCAACCACGGCATGTTGGGGTATCCCGAGTCACCTACGGACAGACAAGTGCACATCAGCTGACTTGGAAAAGTGGGCGGAATACTACAGATCAGATCACACACAATGGCACAAAGTCAGTACACACCGACAAGCCAGGCACGCTGGTTCTGCATCTGTGCCATCAACCTGGGGATGCGACTACTCCTCATCACAAAGGCATCGTGTGCTGAACCAGGGAAACGGGCACACACGTGTGTGATGGTCATGTCTGCAAGACACACCACCAGTGCATTGACCGAGTGGTAGTGCTTGCGGTTCCTGTAGGCCTGCTCCTGGGCCTGTGGTGGTACCAAAGCCACATGTGTCCCATCAATGGAGCCAATGACATGCGGCATCCTCCCCAGGGCATAAAAGTCACTCTTCACGTCAGTGAGTCGTCGCAGTCTAGGGAAATAGATGTACCGGTTCAGGAAGAGCAACATTGCCGCCAAGAAATCGCGGAGCACACGGCTGAACATGGTCTGTGACATCCCACCAGCAGACGCCACAGTATGTTGGAAGGTACCGGTGGCAAAGAAGTGTAGGGCTGCCATCACCTTCACCTTGGGGGTCAGCGCTGTAGGATACGGCCGGCCAGGCTGCAAATGTGGGGACAACTGCACTGCCAAATCCTCAATCAGCTGCCTGGTGAAGCGGTACCGTCGGATGCTGTCCCGTTCCACCATCGTTGCCAGGTCTGGGAATGGCCGATGGACAGCAGGAGCCCTGCAGTGCAGAGGAGAAGTAAGCAAGATCGTCAGTCACCCCACATATGCGGCATTGAACACACTCAAGATCCCAACATACATCATCATGAGGCACAACTACATGAAGTGTGCAGTACCGGAACGACATGTATGGTACATACATGGCCAACATCTGTCAACACGGTCCTACAGGTGGCATCAATTTGTCCCAGGTTGGCCCATTGGATATCATGATGCTGTGTCACAGTCACCCCCCAGTGACATGTGAGGACAGATGTGCCCCAGGCACCACAGCTCAACGACAGGCACATTCCCAGGGACCCTGTAATGCCACATGGACACTGGCATCACCTGGAGTATCATGTGTACACCACAACAAAACAAACATGACCCCCACAGGTAGTGGCCACACTTGCCATGGCAGGAGAGCCATGGACGTCTGTGACACACACGCACAACATCAGAGTCCATGCACACACAACGTGGATGTGGAGACTGTCTCCCATTGTGCACATGAAATCAGAGACATTGTAAACACTACATGCACAAAGACTGTGGAGGGCCATCACTATTGTGCCACTGGGACACCCTGGCTCAAACATACCGTCCCACATGGGACTCACGGGGTATGTGACATGACATACACAAACACCACTGTGAAATGTGACCATGGCACATGCACAGATATGAACAGTTGCACATCACAGTGGTCACGTACACGTAACACCCAGGATCCTGTCCCCATTAACACGTGCACAGCCTGGGGGTGGCTGCCCACAGGTGACACCCACAGGACAACATGTACACCAACATACACACAATAGGAAATGCAGCCTTACATGCCTTATGATAAGGTTTGGACAGGCTGTCGTGATGTAGGTGTGCCCCTCACTCCCTGGGAGCTATCTGTGGCTGGCATATGTCCATCTGAGACAGGCATGCTGACATATGCCAGTCACATGTACAGTGATGCGTTGAACAGCAATGGACCGATCGGTGCCTCCGGCCGGCCCATTGCTTTCAATGTGTGCGGGTACGCGTTGTACCCCTGTGCGCGTTGTACTGCAATGGACCGATCGGTGCCTCCGGCCGGCCCATTGCTTTCAATGTGTGCGGGTACGCGTTGTACCCCTGTGCGCGTTGTACTGCAATGGACCGATCGGTGCCTCCGGCCGGCCCATTGCATTCAATGTGTGCGGGTACGCGTTGTACCCCTGTGCGCGTTGTACTGCAATGGACCGATCGGTGCCTCCGGCCGGCCCATTGCTTTCAATGTGTGCGGGTACGCGTTGTACCCCTGTGCGCGTTGTACTGCAATGGACCGATCGGTGCCTCCGGCCGGCCCATTGCATTCAATGTGTGCGGGTACGCGTTGTACCCCTGTGCGCGTTGTACCTCAATGGACCGATCGGTGCGCACCCATTGACAATGGGCTTGCCTGGCAACGGACGCGTTTTCGAATATTCGAACGAGTCGGTTGCTGGAAAATCAGTTGGTCACCCACAACAATGTTGCAAAATCATGTATGTCATGAAGTTGAAATTTTGAAGGATGCTGTGGGCGTGTTTTGGTGCTGCTATTCCATGGATTGGCCAGATTCAGAAGATGCAAACGACTTGGACCTATCACTTTGGACACAAGGGACAGTATCTGCCTCTCCAGCACATATATATTGCTGCATGTTCCCCTGAGAGCCCACTTGCCTGCACTACATGCTCCAGGACGACATCTGCCACTGCACTGCTGCTGTCTCTGCCCCTCTGGACCCTGCAATGGCACGTACTGTGGAGAGAGCCCCAGCCTTCAGCCTTGAAGAGAACCAGGCCCTGCTGGACAGCCTACTTCCACAGTACAGCAAGCTGTATGGGACACCAGGGGAGCAGGTGAGTGTTCTGTGCACTGCCTTTCTGAATGTGCATTTTGTCTGACTAGCAAGGCTGAGAGTCAGCACACCACTGGCTAGCAGGCTCACTGAGTAGTTGTCACCCCCCATAGTGTGTAGTGACTTGCACTGGACAGGTATGGTGCAGTGACAGTGCTTCTGAACAGGGTTTTACTCCCCATGCTATGATACCATGTAGTGACTTCTGGAAAACTGTCCATGGGCAGCCGTGCACTGCCTGGGTACACCATGTGCCCCTGTGATTGCGACATGTATATGCAACTGTGTCATGCACGGATATGTTGCATGTGTAGTAATGGCCTTATCACTTTGTCATCCTGACAGGCTTCTGCCCATCGGAAGCATGAGATATGGAAGGACATCGTCCGGGCTGTCCGGTCCGTGGGGGTCTACAAGCGCCGGATCCGCAACTGCCAAAAGAGGTGGCAGGACCTTCGGGGCTGGACCCGGAGGATTGCACGGGTCCAGCTGAAGCTGTCGCCTCCTCGCAGGAGGGCGGAACACGGACCCTGACCCCCCACATGCTCAGGATCCTGGCGGTGGTCTTTCCAGACCTGGATGGGCAGCTGAAGGCCAGAGAGCAGCAAGGAGGGGGTGAGTCAAAGACTGCACTGTGTACTCTGTCTAACATGTTATGTGCCCTCCTCGGGCCAGGTTGAACTGCCACAGTACAGCAGTCATGTTGTCCAGGAGCCATGTCCCTCTATTGTGCACTGCCCACTCCTCATCTGATACCCAGGTGTGGCCCTTACATGCAGGGAATTCTGTCACTTAGGACTGTGTCCTTGCAGTTTGCTTGACTCAAGGTGGGAGACAGCATCTGTTTCCCTGACTCTGTGGTGGGCATCATGGGTGGGTCCATTGCTTACACAATGCCTGTATTCTGACATGTATTCAGCGTGTTACTTTGATCTGTGGTCCAATTGCTGAGCTGATCCACCACATGTGGCTGGGGTACCTGGCACACACCCATGCTGCGGGTGGGAACAATGTTTGGGCCCCAGGAGTATGTATATGACGTGTGTCACACATACTTAGCCAGCTGCCTACAGTCCAGGGCTCATCCCTCATTCATGTGGGGCTGGACAGTCATGCCTACTCCAGGCCATACAATACACTCTGTACTCCCACTCCCGTGTATCAGAGGACACATTGTGCACAGTGTTTTGACCCCTCAGGTGTCTGCCTCTGTGTCAGTGTGCTGTGGATTAGTCGCCAGGACTGCTGTGGAGTTTCTTGGTAGGGGCTCAGCATGCCACTGGAGATGTGACCATAGGAGACGATACTTGTGTGACACATAGGTGTCTGATCAGCTGCCCATGCAGACTGGGGCATGTAAATGTGAAGTTCAGGCAGCTGTTCCCCATGCACAGCAGAGTGTGAGGGGCTCAGGTTCAGAGGGTAGTGTCACAGGTCTCCCATATGTCCAATAGGTATGACCTGGACAGATGAGGGTTAAGAGGATGTGTTGTGGGGGGGATGTACATGTGCACTTGTGCAGCTCCAGGACTTGCATTCCCCATGACCTACTATTGTGACACAGTGCAGAGTGTTGTTGTCTGGCTGCAAAGTCATACATCACTGAGACAGTGATGTATGACTTTGCAGTCATGCCTCCGCCATGGCATGTGTCTACTGATTGGTGATCCTGCAGGGGAGTGACATGTGCTACATGCACACCATAGTGGCGCTGGCTATCAGGACATGGGTGCATCATGGTGTCTGTCGCTGGAATGCATCACATGCATTTCCTATTTGACTCTGGGCATCCCTTACATCCGTAAACCTGTACTGACTCAGTGGCAAGAGCTGTGATGTGTCCACACCGTGTCCTCTGCACTGTCCAACTACTGTGTACTTGGTGCATGTGTCAACACTGGGGTGTTGCAATCCAACAGACACCAGACAGATGGGTGCAAGGCCATGTGGGATGTGAGTGCCATGCTTGGCATCAGACTGACAATTGACTTCTCCTGTTCAATTAGGGCACTTTTAGCAATGTACAACTAATGATGCCAGGGCTTGCTCTGTAATGTGCTGTGCTCACAGTGGTGTGTGCGTTTGGTGCAGGTGACTGATGTCTGTCTGTTTCCCCATTGTTTGCAGATACATCCACGGCCACGGAAGGGGACAGCTCCACGGACCAGGAGGAGCCGGAGAGCCAGACTGGGTCAGCAGCCGAGGAGTGGTCGGAGGGACCCAGTGGCACGGAGGGCGAGGGGAGCCACACCGAGGAGTCCTCAGCAGCATCCACCTCAGCTGAGGACCAGAGCAACTCGGAGGATGACTCCCTTGTGGAGGCGGGTGTCAGCAGCCACCACACCCCAGCTAGTGTTGCTGTCCCCGCCACCACCAGCACCACCACCGCCCTCCCATCGGCTCCCATTCCCCAGGTCCGTGGAGGCTCCCATGTCCGGGAGCGTGTCTCCTTTGGGCCAGGCACCGCACCCCCTGCCCCTGTGTCCCCTGCTGCCCTGAGTGAGGAGTCTGTGTACCTCCTTCGCCAGCTCCATGTAGGGCAGACAGCCATGCTGAGTGTCCTCCATGCGCACACCGCGCTGTTGACTCAGCTGGTGTCGTTCATGGAGGGCATCTCATCGGGCATGTCTGACCTACAGAGGGGCAATAGGTCCATGGACTCCTCCCTGACGGCAGCAGTGTCCCTCCTCAAACGGTCCCTCACCCCTCCTGCCTCTGCTCCATCCACACTCCCCAGCACCTTACCCATCCCAGGCACACACACACTGGCACAGGCACACACCAGCACACACACATCCAGCACACTGACACACACGCCAATGACAAAACGCACACGCACGCACATTCAGGGGACTGAAGCCAGACTCACAGGGGATGGGGCCCTGGAACACACACACGCATCCACATGCACTGCGCAGTCCTCAGTTCCCTCTCCCTCCAAAGCACCCTCCCTTGCCTCACCTGCAACCCCAAAGTCACAGCAGCTCTTCCTCTGTGACCTCGGCCTCTTCCCCACCGATGAAGCTGCTCCAGCATCCCGGGGGAAGAGGAAGCCCACCCACACGGAGCAGAGTGCCCCTCGCCCCCGGACACCCTCCCCCAGGCGCAGACGGACTGAGGCCCCCACCCGCAAGTCCCCCCGGAGTGCTAAGAGCAAGACCCCGCCACCACCCTGCAGCTCAGGCACAAGGTCTCCGTCCTCCATCCCTCAGGCCCCCACTGCACAGGTGCCCCCACCACACCCTGCCCCAGGTTCCCCCACCCACAGATATACCATCCCCAAGATGCTCCGGCCTTCTCCCCCTGCCACTTGCTCTCCCAGCACCACACCCCCCGCTGCGCTTGTCTGTGCCACTGATGTGGTGAGGGTGTCCCCCCTCTGTCCAACCCACCTTGCCTGTTCCCCATTCTCCTCCCCTGGAGGTAGGCACTGCAGTGGAGTCCACTACCGCCCTGTCTGACTTGGGCACTGCAGTGGCGGACCTGTCCACCCCATCTGCAGGGTCCACTGCAGTTGTGCCGGCACCCACGACATCTGTGTCATGCCCCCCAGTTGTGCCGGCACACACCATGTCAGACACCTCCACTGCAGTTGTCAGTGGCTCTCCTGCACCCACCACCCCTTCCCTGACTCCCCCTGGTGAGCCCTGATCCTGTCCCTGCGGTGCCTGGCCTGCCCCCCGGTTGCCCCTCCTAGTGGATTGTCCCTGGTATTGTGCAGGCATGCGTAGGGTGACATCTGCCAGTGTCACCCTGTTTGAACTTTGACAATGGACTGGCCATTGGCCTTTGCTCTTTTTTCAGGACTTCGTTTGGCCTCAACACATATGCTGAATAAAGCAACTTTCTTTTCTCTAGTGCTCATGCTTCAGATGTACATGTTGTTGGTGCAGCTAACCATGCCCTTGCTGCAGTGATGGTGATATCTGGTCTCATGATTATGAAGTGTTACTGTGCAGGAACCCATGTGGTCCAGGGGGAATGTGTCCTATCATGTGGTGTATCCATGTCATCAATAGCAGCATCTGAGGGTGTCATGTGTTCAGTATTTGGCAATGGGTTTCCTACTTACATTGGCAATTTCATATCTGTGGCTTCCACCCCTGCACATCTGTTGTGCCTGCCATCGTTGCATTTGTCTACTTCCCTGACCGTGTTGCCATCTCCAGTGGACATGCAGGTTTGGGCATCAATGGGGAGGGACTCATCCGTGTAGTCAGTGCAACATTGCTATACAAGTGTGTTGGATCTGTGCTGATGATTCCGTTGGCACATCCATGACCAGGCTGATGTGATGGGAGCCCTCATTTGGTGCTAATTGTTGATTGTGTGACCAAGTGCTCAGCTGACATGATGGGGCCCTACTGAGGCAACATATGGCACAGCTTTCCTCACACAGGAGTGGAGTCCCCTCATGGCAGTGTGTACACGTGTGACATTGCCTGCACCCAAGGTGTGTGTTGTATGTGCATGTCTGTGTGTTCACTTCCATTCATCTGCGCATGCTGTGATCCCTAGTGTTGTACCTGTTTGTGATGCTTGCTGACTTGAGCTATGTTCCCCCAAAGTCTTCTCCCTGTGTTCTCTGTGATGTGGGTGCATGGCACATTACTGGTCATCAGGGTGTCACCCATAGGTGTGTTTGCTGTCAGGGCTGAGTTTGTGTGCAGACGCAGATGGGTCACAGTCAGGTTTCCCCTTGGCACTTGTTGTTTGCCCCTGTCATGTGATTTCCAGTTTGTGTTATCTTTCAGTGATTGTGACATGTTGTGTGTGTGACTGCTGCCACTCCTCAGGGTCAGAGCTGCAATGTTGGAAGTTGTCTATGTGTGTTCGTTGTGGGTGACCTTGGCTTCTTCATTGGTGTGTGACTGTGGCTGGGATCCCATTGGTCGGTGTGGTATTGCCGTCATGTCCATGTACAGCGTAGTGTGCAGTGTGTCAGACATTCAGGAGTCTTGTTGAGTGTCCATGTGTGATGTGTTTCTACACCTTGGTTCCCACCCACCACCCTGGAATAGTCATGGGTGCATGTGCAATGTCACCAGTGCATGTGTACTTCACTGCTGCACATTGTTGGAGGTCGAGGGGTGTGGTGTTGAGTGTGTGCAGATGAGAGTTGTTGCCCGGCTAGGCCCCTGCCTCCATGTTGGCCTTGGCTTACTGGCCATGCTGATTGATTTGTGCTTGTGTAGGTGTGATGGTAGTTTGTTGCTCAGGACACCTGACTGTGGTTCATAGTGTGAACGACATTTAGCTTTGTCATCACAGTGGTATTTTTATTCAGCCCAGGGTCACCACATTGTGGGGGCCCTGGGGGTGGTGCTGTGGTGTGTCTGTGACTTGCTGTGTCAGTTGTTGTTCCTACGTGCCTGTGTGACATGTGTGTTTTGTGCTCCCTCTCACCTGACAATGCCTGCTTGCCCACATAGGGGATTTGGATCCATGAGTTACCTTAGTGTGGCAGTGTATGCACATCTGTATGATTGGTATTCAGCTCTCCTCATGTGTTGTGTGGTTGCCTGGGGACACTGGCACCCCCACCCCTCACCTGCTGTGTATGATGACAGTGTTGGTCTGCCTGTTTGTGTTTGTGCATCTGCACCACTGCATTGGCATATCTTGGGTGTGCCATTGGCTGTATGTTGTTTGGTGTGTTTCCCCTGCTGTCCCTGGGACTCCTAGGTCATCGGTCAGCACAGTGATCATGGTTTGTGTGTCCCATTGCTGCCATGGTATGGTATCTGTTCACCTCACATCTGCTGTCTCCACAGGGTATCTGCATTTGTGTGCCCATTGGTGCAAATATGTGGTTCTGCATTCTGATGGTCACTTCTGTCATTGTGTCATTGATGACTGTTGACGGTCTCAGCCCCCATGGGTGTTGTTTGTCTGCACATGGCCAAAGGAATGTTTCATTTGCACTGCAGTATTTGGCTCCCCCAATTTATGTTGCAATGGGACACATACACTACTTTGCCACAGATGAGTTTTTGGTTCTGTGAGCAGGAATGATCCATGCAGTTTGGCAGTTGCAGCTCTTTCTTTGTCAACAATTACCTTTTGGTCACTGTGATGATGAGGGTGTAGACCCCATTGCCACAATGGTCAAAATGTGCTTCAGCTATGGACCCCACACTTGCCTTTTGGTCACTGTGATGATGGGGGTTTGGACCCCATTGCCACAATGGTCAAAATGTGCTTCAGCTATGGACCCCACACTTGCCTTTTGGTCACTGTGATGATGGGGGTTTGGACCCCATTGCCACAATGGTCAAAATGTGCTTCAGCTATGGACCCCACACTTACCTTTTGGTCACTGTGATGATGGGGGTTTAGGCCCCATTGCCACAATGGTCATGGGCTGCTTGCATTGTGGGTGCCACACACATATATGTGTGGCACATGTGCTAGGGGGTCACATTGTATGTTGAAAGTCATGTTCGGTGTTGTAGGCATTTGACACAGCCTACACACGCTTGTCATGGTGGTGGGGGGATGTCTTAATCTTGCATTCCCTAGGTTGTGGTGTGCTTGTTGTGTCATGCATTGTCCATCCTATGAGTGGGGGTGGTAGTAGTGGTAGGCATCCAGCCCCCCTGGCTAAGGGTGGTAGTAGTGGTAGGCATCCAGCCCCCCTGGCTAAGGGTGGTAGTAGTGGTGGGCATCCTGCCCCCTGGCTAAGGGTGGTAGTAGTGGTAGGCATCCTGCCCCCCTGGCTAAGGGTGGTAGTAGTGGTAGGCATCCTGCCACCCTGGCTAAGGGTGGTAGTAGTGGTAGGCATCCTGCCACCCCTGGGTGAGGGTGGTAGTAGTGGTAGGCATCCAGCCCCCCTGGGTGAGGGTGGTAGTAGTGGTGGGCATCCTGCCCCCCTGGCTAAGGGTGGTAGTAGTGGTAGGCATCCAGCCCCCCTGGCTAAGGGTGGTAGTAGTGGTGGGCATCCTGCCCCCCTGGCTAAGGGTGGTAGTAGTGGTAGGCATCCTGCCCCCCTGGCTAAGGGTGGTAGTAGTGGTAGGCATCCTGCCACCCTGGCTAAGGGTGGTAGTAGTGGTAGGCATCCTGCCACCCCTGGGTGAGGGTGGTAGTAGTGGTAGGCATCCTGCCCCCTGGCTAAGGGTGGTAGTAGTGGTAGGCATCCAGCCCCCCTGGGTGAGGGTGGTAGTAGTGGTAGGCATCCTGCCCCCCTGGCTAAGGGTGGTAGTAGTGGTAGGCATCCTGCCACCCTGGCTAAGGGTGGTAGTAGTGGTAGGCATCCAGCCCCCCTGGCTAAGGGTGGTAGTAGTGGTGGGCATCCTGCCCCCCTGGCTAAGGGTGGTAGTAGTGGTAGGCATCCTGCCCCCCTGGCTAAGGGTGGTAGTAGTGGTAGGCATCCTGCCACCCTGGCTAAGGGTGGTAGTAGTGGTAGGCATCCTGCCACCCTGGCTAAGGGTGGTAGTAGTGGTAGGCATCCTGCCCCCCGTGGGTGAGGGTGGTAGTAGTGGTGGGCATCCTGCCCCCCTGGCTAAGGGTGGTAGTAGTGGTAGGCATCCAGCCCCCCTGGGTTGGGGTGGTAGTAGTGGTAGGCATCCTGCCCCCCTGGCTAAGGGTGGTAGTAGTGGTAGGCATCCTGCCCCCTGGCTAAGGGTGGTAGTAGTGGTAGGCATCCTGCCACCCTGGCTAAGGGTGGTAGTAGTGGTAGGCATCCTGCCCCCCTGGCTAAGGGTGGTAGTAGTGGTAGGCATCCTGCCCCCCTGGGTGAGGGTGGTAGTAGTTGTGGGCATCCTGCCCCCCTGGCTAAGGGTGGTAGTAGTGGTAGGCATCCAGCCCCCCTGGGTTGGGGTGGTAGTAGTGGTAGGCATCCAGCCCCCCTGGCTAAGGGTGGTAGTAGTGGTAGGCATCCTGCCCCCCTGGGTGAGGGTGGTAGTAGTGGTAGGCATCCAGCCCCCCTGGCTAAGGGTGGTAGTAGTGGTAGGCATCCTGCCCCCCTGGGTGAGGGTGGTAGTAGTGGTAGGCATCCTGCCCCCCTGGGTGAGGGTGGTAGTAGTGGTAGGCATCCAGCCCCCCTGGGTGAGGGTGGTAGTAGTGGTGGGCATCCTGCCCCCCTGGCTAAGGGTGGTAGTAGTGGTAGGCATCCAGCCCCCCTGGCTAAGGGTGGTAGTAGTGGTAGGCATCCAGCCGCCCCTGGGTTGGGGTGGTAGTAGTGGTAGGCATCCTGCCCCCTGGCTAAGGGTGGTAGTAGTGGTAGGCATCCTGCCACCCTGGCTAAGGGTGGTAGTAGTGGTAGGCATCCTGCCCCCCTGGGTGAGGGTGGTAGTAGTTGTGGGCATCCTGCCCCCTGGCTAAGGGTGGTAGTAGTGGTAGGCATCCTGCCACCCTGGCTAAGGGTGGTAGTAGTGGTAGGCATCCTGCCCCCCTGGGTGAGGGTGGTAGTAGTTGTGGGCATCCTGCCCCCTGGCTAAGGGTGGTAGTAGTGGTAGGCATCCAGCCCCCCTGGGTGAGGGTGGTAGTAGTGGTAGGCATCCTGCCACCCCTGGGTGAGGGTGGTAGTAGTGGTAGGCATCCAGCCCCCCTGGGTGAGGGTGGTAGTAGTGGTGGGCATCCTGCCCCCTGGCTAAGGGTGGTAGTAGTGGTAGGCATCCAGCCCCCCTGGCTAAGGGTGGTAGTAGTGGTGGGCATCCTGCCCCCTGGCTAAGGGTGGTAGTAGTGGTAGGCATCCTGCCCCCTGGCTAAGGGTGGTAGTAGTGGTAGGCATCCTGCCACCCTGGCTAAGGGTGGTAGTAGTGGTAGGCATCCTGCCCCCCTGGGTGAGGGTGGTAGTAGTGGTAGGCATCCTGCCCCCCTGGTTGAGGGTGGTTGGCATCCAGCCCCCCTGGGTTGGGGTGGTGGCGCGCATTCAGGCCCCTGTGTGCATATGTGGCATTGGTGATGGGCATCCCGCCCCTATGGTGCTGCTGTTGCAAGTATATTCAGATTCCCAGTGTATGTGTGTGATGTGTCGTGTACGTGTTGTATGTGTTTTGTGGTTGGTGTCTGACTTACCTTCTGCGCCGTACGCGTCCGTGCCTGTTCCGGTAGTAGATGTAGAATATTGGTATGATCGGGACGAAGGGATTCATGGTTGGTTCGTGTCGTTCGTCCTTCTCGTTGCTTCGCGTCGTCCTCGTCGCTTGGCTTCGTCCTCGTCGCTTCGCTTCGTCCTCGTCGCTTCGCGTCGTCCTCGTCTGTGCTGTGTTCGTCTCGTAGCCGTGGATCGTGTTGTGGCGCGATTCGGAGCTTATGTGCGCCTCTCCCGGATGCTTTGACGTGCCGTGCGTAGCGACGGGTTCGGCGCGTACGGAAAGCGCATCGTACTTGTCCGGCCGGACGGGGCTGCATTTTCCCTTCCGTGCGACTCGATTCGGCGTTTCCGGATTCGCCTCGGTCGGAGAACAGGACCTGGTTTGGGTGAGTACGGCTCGGCCGGAATTTTTGCTGTTGTGCGCATCGTACTTGCTCGTTCGGTGTGCTGTACGGATCGGTCGGGAAACTGGCTTTCGCATGGCTTTTTTCCCGACCGAATGGTATTGGGTGCGCCTCCGACCGAGATCGGAATCGGCCCCTTAGAGTGTTTCCTAAAGTGTCAGTGCTTGCAATGTTTTTGTTCTTTGACTTTAGTGACAATGGGGTGCGGAAAAGCTGGTGCAAGCGAAAGCGTTATTTGCTGTGCTTGAGTATAATCGATCCCTAGGGCTTGAAATATGGTGAGAAGGACAGTGTTTGCTAAAGGTGTGACGTAACAAAAGGACGATGGGTGACCAGTGGAGAGACCTACCACGTTGTTGTTGTTCACTAAATACACGATGATGGGAGAGGCTGTAGTATCAGGGGATGGGTCATTCATTCCCTATAATGAGTGGAAGTGCGGAGATGGACAGGTCGGGGGTTGCGCAGTGGGAACGTCAGGTGCAGGGACCTGTAGGTCTACTGAGTAGTCCTGCAGGAGTGCCACAAGGAGTGGGGACTCATCAGCTGAAGACAATGATTGAGGGTGAGCACTACTAGATGCTGATGCTGTGGGAGATGCAGGAGCGGAAAGACGAGGGAGTGTTGCTTCTTCAGAAAGTGCCGTAGAATGTGCGGAGTTAGACTCGTCGTCTGTGTGAATGACGGGGGAGAATTAGCAAAGTAAACAGAAGAACTTAATGAGGGTGGGGAGGGTGAAGAGGAATTAGAGGAATGGCCAGGCCACAGCAGATCCGGGCGGGTGGTATCTGGTGGAGGCAGTGGCTGGGAGGAGACGTTGAATGAGGGCGGATAGTCTACGAGAGACAAAAGGGCAAGGCGTAGCTCAGTGGTGGGGGTAAAGGTGACCCCTAAAGTATTCCAAGCGGCTGCAAGAATGTCACTTTGATGGCGTGTAAGAGGGGTAAAGCGGTCCAGGGAGGTGTGATAGACAGCAGTGGCCGTACCACGGACTGAATGAATGAGAAGACTTATGATCTGTGGGGGGTCAAGGGACATAACGGGGTAATAAAAGGGGCCAATACAAGAGGAGTGGGGATACACCTCCACCCTCCTTTTGGCTACCACTTGACGCAAGGCAAGAGGCAGACAAAATGTGTGAGAGACAGAAAAGAGGCACAAAGTGCGTGCAATGAGGGCCGAAAAATAATGCAACTACTTAGCGGGATCGCAGCTAAAATTAAAAGGCAAAGCAATCCAGACAACAGCTACCTAGCGCAGTCGCCGCTAAACGGAAGAAAGTGTGTTAGTGGGCAACTGAGCACCAAAGTAACTGGCAGTCTGCCACTCGGCTATGTTCGGTAGAGCTGGCAGAACGGCAACAACTGGGGGGGGGCCTAGCGTGGAACAACAGGCAGAACTATCATCAAAAAGACGAGACACAAAAAACAGACACAATGAACAAAAAATAAACAATTATTAAATAAATGAAATGCATTTCTGAAGAAAAACGAAAACCATCAATGTGAGGAAGAGCAGAGTGCGAGGAAACAAAGAGAAAAGGCGGGGCTAGGGGAGCTGCAGGGCAGCTGCGATCGTTCGACAGAGACTTCCTCTTTCTGCGAAGGCAGAGAGCCGAAGAAGGCTGAAGGCACGACAGAAAGTGACAAACGATCTGAAACAGGAAGTTCCTCAATCTGGAGTGGCGCAGCTAACAAATGAGAAAAGCGCCTACCAGAGACCGAAAAAACTTAAGAGACAGAAAGAGAAGAGTACCCAAGCAGTGCAGGAGAGAGTCAGAAAGGGACCAATCAGAGAGGGTGAAGAATGAATGTGTGAATACACCCATGAACACCACTTACAATGGTGGGCAGACCACACCCCAAGAGGACCCGAGGGCAGGACAACAGTCACTGAAACCAAAGAACCTCAGAACCACAAATGCATGACCACCGCATACCAGAATGTGGGCAGCCAGCCACGGAGAAACTCACCAAGTGAGAACAAACACACGACGCAAACCCCAAATATCAGCCACTACTGATAGCAAAATCGAAAAAAACAAACACACAAATTATGCGGTAAAGACCTCAAATGCATGTATTAAGCAGCAAACACACGCCAAAATGCGGCCAGTCACATAAGAGAGCTGGCACAGGACCCAAACACCAAATAGCAACCACAAATGGCAAAACCGAAAGAAAAACCAAACATACAAATTATGCGGTAAATATCTCAAATGCATGTATTAAGCAGCAAATACATGCTAGAATTCGGCCAGTCACATAGGAGAGACTCGGCACAGGACTCAAACCTCAAGCCATACAATAAAAAATAAACACAATAAAAAATAAACACACAAATTATGCGGCAAATACCTCAAATAACAATATACACGAAAAAGGCAAATACACAACTTATATGGCAACAGAATAATAAGAAAGGTGAAGAGACCCCACGCAGAAAGAAAGCAAAACGAAGTATAGGACAGCAGAGAGGGAAGGACCAAAAAGATGCCTCACAAAATATGACCAGCCACAGAGGACGTCGTGGCAAGACAGTCAGCCACAGGGGAACAAGGGAGCAGACACAGGGGAAACCCCAGAGGACACGACAGCCGGGACGGACCACCCCACAAGCCACAACCTGAGGTAAAATCAAGGAAGAAAAACAAAACCATCCCTGACTTACCCAGGCGGGCGGGGGCAGCGGAGCGTCCGAGGTGCAGCCTGGAGGGGAAACCCGTGCGTGTGTCTCAAGACCACACCGTGGATGACTCGCCGACCGAGACCCTCGTTCGTGGACGCCACTGTGTTGGAGGGTACGTTATGGTTGGTCACACTCTTCTGCGTACCTCTCCCCTCTCAGAGTCTCTTTCACACTTTGCTCGGTCACTTGGCAAGAAAGAACCATGTGTTAAAATACCATAGTTTATTAAACAATTCAAAGGCATAAAAGAAAATACTTCAATTTAAGTGTTGCCCATCAACATATGGGTAAGATCAGAAATAACTGCATCAACAATGTTAAAGATCAATTGGTTCAATTCAAACAGAAATGTATATCTATAAATTAATCCATGAGCAGGCGATCAAGGGGCAGCCCTGAATTCAAGAGTGATACAAATGATAGCATTCAGAGGACAAACTTCTTATTGAGATAAAATAACAATATTCAAGACTACACATTTAAACTGAAATAAATGCAATTGCTTGGGTACAGATGACCTGAAGTAAATAATCTGACAAAGCCAAAAGGCAGAATTATTGAGTCAGATAGTCTGAAAAAATCAATGGGCAGAATCTGACAAAGGCAATAGGCAAAATTATTAAGTCAGATAGACTGACAAAGTCAATAGGCAAAATCTGACAAAGCCAATAGGCAAAATTATTAAGTCAGATAGACTGACAAAGTCAATAGGCAAAATCTGACAAAGCCAATAGGCAAAATTATTAAGTCAGATAGACTGACAAAGTCAATAGGCAAAATCTGACAAAGCCAATAGGCAAAATTATTAAGTCAGATAGACTGACAAAGTCAATAGGCAAAATCTGACAAAGCCAATAGGCAAAATTATTAAGTAGGAGCATTATCACCTTGGCAATAGGAGCTCTGGGCCCAGTCAGGAGCGATTGATCAGTCGGGAACCCTCACACGGCACCTGGGTGCTGGTTTGAAGAGAATTCGAAGCCACACCCTGGGTGCAGCTGTTTTATATGCTTGAATGCAGAAGTTTTATCATCTCTGACGTAGGTCCTGACGCATCCCTTGACCGCCCTCTTACAGTAACTATGGAAAATTCCACACTTAGAACTGTGAAGTGGTATCATGGTGAAATTAGGGGCTTTTGACAGGTGGTCAGTGCTCCTGACCGCAAAAAGTAAACAAAGGATAATTTTTACCATAAGAAAGCTCAGAGTTAATATTTTAATACATTAATTCTTTGTCACGTAGCCGTCTTTCACAGTTTCGATTAAGCAAGCGCGGAAAGTTTCATAACTAAAAATATTGCAAATGTACTTGTGAAACCGCCAGATGTACCAAAAATGTCCTACGTGTGTGTGCTAATCTAATTCTCGTAACTGTGGAAATTTACAAGGGGGGAGAGTTTGTCGCGGAGGATGGCGCAGGCCTCTGCTGTCAGGTTAGTGAAGTCTATGAGACCAGTTTTTATGATAATAGGATACCCTGACTGTATTGGGCCTATACATATCTCTTACAAAGGTATGGTTGGTCTTGTATGTAGGTCTGTGAGAAGGTGAACTTGGGCCTATGTGTGGATTTGTAAGAAAGTGAAGGACCGTGGACAACTTAAAGACCCTTTATCTAGGCCTCAGTGGTGGGGCTTATCTAGGGATGCCAGGTTTGAAGGGTATTGCAGAATGGGGTGTGGGTGTCTGTTAGATGGTAAAACGGGACCCTCCTACACCACAACAGTAGTAGTATGTACTATATCCTATCAAAAATAGTCAAATATCTGGTTGGGCATTTTGTTGGTGGTAATTGTCAAAGCCTCAAGATTAAGAAGACTAGAAGAGGACAACCCAAAGGACTGGACTCAGTGGCTAGAGCTATTGGTCAATCTGAGTTTTATTCAAAACCGTAAAATAAAGAGTGGCAAACTGGGCAAGCTTAGCTACAGACAGACTAATAGTGGTAGTACAGAGAGTCATAGCAGAGGCAGTTAGAACTTAGAGGCTGGGATAACCAGAATTTAGAAACAGATAGTCAAGATCAACGAAGCTTTTGTAAAAATTCGAATTAGGAAGTGGAACCAGAATTAATAGTTCGGAAAAAATAAGGTGCAGTAAAAGTTAGGGAAATATAATTGTTAATATTAACCACTGGAGGACTTACTGGGGCCAGCAGCAGGGCCCTCGGTAGAGGAGCGGTCCTCTGGTTGTCCCGCCGACTCGGACCCCGTCTTCTTGCCCCTGGGTGCTGCTGATCAGTGATCATGTAAGATATAATAAAGAAAGAGACAAACATTAATGATTGCTGTGAAACAAATACATTATTTTAAAAAACGCTCCAAAAACATTTTAGAAAACAACAATTGCAATAAAATTGACCTATCTAATCAGATCGACTACTGGCTTGCGGGATTCACGGACCGTCTACTTATTTATGAACACTAATCCAGTGTTCCATTCTGATTGATTCGAATCCAGAATACTAACTAAGCCTAAGTACCACCTGACCTAGCCCACCTATTCCAGACGGGCCAATTGTTCACCAAATCTGCATTTCCATTTTTTTAGCCCTCAAAAATGCATAGATGAGATGGAGGACACAAGCATAAATTTCTGAATACACCAAATTGTTGGTTGGTTGCGTCTGATGTTCTGCTACTGACTGACACTGCTAAGCCTACCACTCACTAAACAAACTACAAAAGGTTCTACTAAAGACTGGGGTAAGCAGCACTCAGTGACAGAGGATGCGTCACGCAGACCGCTAAAAAATTATCAACTAATACTAACTAAACCTAGTATCAATCCATCCACCACTATTTGACAGGAGGACAAAGGAAGGACTAGAGTCTCTCTAGCAATAGAATTACCTAACTTAAGTTCTCTAAAGTAAACTCTTACATAATAATCAGCCCAAGCAAGCGCAAAGTTGCAAACAAGTAAGAGTAGAGCCGAGCACCTGTGTCCTACAATCACAGAAGATTTTGAAACGTAATTTACCTGCATTGTAAGCAGCAGTATTCTTGTTATTCGTAAAAAAATTATACACAATACTTATACTACTATACATTAGCTACTCACCAAGCCCCACGACCTCGACACCTAGCAGGTCCAACAGGTCCTGCTCCAGGTCCAGGATGTCTGACCACCGGTAGGCCAGCTGGTTATGGGTGCGCCGGACCCCTGAGCAGCGAAACACTGCCCGGCGCACCTTCGCCCACTGGCGGTGACGCTCCTGGGTAGGGTACCCGGAGCCTGGCCTGCTGCCAAGGTCAAGGGGAGGTGGCGCTGCACAAAAAAAACAAGGGCGGCCACCTCTGCCTCACAAAAAAGCTGCCGGGCTTGCACCCCTGCAGGGCGCAGTCTGCCGCAAGGCAGGCGGCTCTTGGGCGCAGGCACCTTGCCCTTGGAGCCGGTAGTGCTACCCTTCGCCATGGTTCTGGGGTGTGTGGGAGGCGGAAAAGAAAAGTTAGAAGGAAAAAATAAAGTTAGGGGAAGAAGTAGGAGCTTAAAGAAGGAAGTAATATAAAACAGTAGAAAAGTAAAAAAAACACAGTAAAAGTAGAAATAAATGCAAAATATAGACTTAGGGACAGAGAGAGATAGATAATAAATATAGAAAAACAGTGTAAAAAACTAAGGATTGCAAAGATTGAGGGAGGATAGAAAAGCAGGCCCAGAACCATAGCATAGAGTGAAAAACAAGATGGCCGCGCCCATCGCGACCACGTGGGTAAGTTCCCGCGATATTTCCCCCCGAGCACGCAAAAAGCATCACGAACACGTACAACGCGTTCCCAAACATGAAATGCGCATCGCGAGCACGCTATACGCGACCCGGAACAGGAAATAAGGCATCGCGAACGGGCGGGACAAGTGAAAAACAAGTTGGCCACGCCCATAGGCGACCGCATGGGCAAGTTCGTGAGATACTATCCCCCGAGCATGCAAACAGCGTCCCGAACACGCACAACGCGTTCCCGAACAAGAAAAACACATCGCGAACAGGCGCGACAAGCAAATACGCATGCTTGCGTAGCTACGCGTAGCTCACGTAGCGCTTTAACATCTTCGCGTAGCTTCGCGTAGCGCGACTACGCGAACTACGCCCATGGTTACTAATAATTGGTTTCAAGTTGTTATTTTTATAGCAAAAGGGGCATACTGCAACAGTCTCAGGGCCTTCCTAATTCACAAACTTCACTTTTGAGTAAGTTTACACTTTTGAGTAAGTTTGCTACTTTTTGGTATTCTCAAACTGCACTTTTGTAGTAACTTACACTTTTGTAGAAAACTTACATTTTTGTTGTAAGTCCAGCACTACACATGGCCAACCACTGGTACTGCAACCACCATTATTGTTTATGGAAGAGTGTTGCAGTACCAGTACCAGTGGCTGGCCATGTGTAGTGCTGGACTTACTACTTTTTTTGTAGTAACGTACACTCAGAGTTTGTGAATATTGAAAAGTAGTAAAATTACTTAAAAATGTAAACTTACTCAAAAGTGTAAATTACCTTTGTGAATCAGGCCCTCAGTTTGGCAGATAAGAATGAAGAGAAACATACAGTATCGCTACATTATTCCCCATTCTCAAGCATGGAACTGGGAATCACATGGTTATTAATATTGCATATGGTAAACAACATGCCAGCAGTATCTGTTTTATAATAACTACCTTATTACCTTCTCAAACGCTGGGAGCTCAGAAGAGATGCTCAGATGATTATGCAATGGACAAATTATCATGCAATGTATGGGTTCCTTTTCAGTGTGGAATTACTCATCCATTAAGCAATTGACAATAGAATACAGCATCTTCTTCCTAACAAAAGGCATGGCTTGACCATGGGTAGAGTAGGATCTATGTGGTACTTACAAGTTTTGCCAATAGAATGGTAAGGCCTATACCGTTATACATTGTCCAGCTTCTCCAATTTAGGTTGCTGTCAGCTGAAATTCACCATTCTAGCGTGAAACCCATAGGGGTAAGAAATGATAGCTTAAAGTGAAGTGTAGACACTGAAACAATGCCATCTCCTGTGCCCTCAGAGCAATGGGCATGAATATTTTGGTATTAGATTAAACCATGCAGTCAGAGCCACAGGAATTACGTAATTCTGCAACTACGGTGTCTTTTCATGATTATCGATTATTTCACTCGCCACATAATTCACCACCTACTGCATGATTTGCAGATTTCAATTGAAAATGCATTTAACGAATTAAATGTTGCTAAAAAAATGCGACTCATGGGGCAAGCTGTGGCAGGCCTTTTGCTAAGTTTAACTGTTATCAATTCATATGATGATCAGCCGCTGCAAGTAAGAGCGGTGGGGCCGGCTGTGGGGGGTATTTCGAGAGACCACCGCAAGGGAAAATTAAGTAAATAAATAGTTTTCCCTCGTGGTCGTCTCTCGAAATACCCCCCAGCCGGACCCACCGCCCCACCACTCTTACCTGCAGCGGCTGTGGCTGGTGATGATTGCTGTATGCAGGTATTTTTTCACTGCTACCAATGAGGGGAACCTTTCGCCTAGACAATGGTAATGTTTCTTTAAATTACAAAATTGCGAAATAACACTGACATAGAATGTTGACGTATAACGTAGTCAACTCTGCTGCATAATTTTATTCTTGACTGCAACATAATTTCATTGGCCTTGCATATAGCACGTACTCTTCGTAGAACCGTACACTTCTCCAGTCTATTGCACATGAAAATGAAGTACTACAGCCTTTCCTGTTTTGGTCATGGGAACAAAAAGAGGGCCTTTAACCGCAAGAACAAAGGCATTGCCCCTCTCTATTAGTGTAACACACCAGCTGATTGGATGAAATATATTTGATGGACAAAGAATTTTAGATCACACACGAGGGCATCACACAAGGGCATCCCACTGTCATTCAGACAGGCTTTACCCTCCTCTCAAGGCCAGGTTAGCGGGTACTTTTCAGCAATGAGTAAGCCAGTTGAGTGTATCACAATTCTCAGTAAAATGCATTAGGTATTCTGCAAGGACACGATAATTAGCTTTTTGTTAGTCATAGGGCAATAAACAGTATGAAAGGACTGTTCTTGAATTCATTAACAAGGTTATTTGTCAGCCTTTAAGTCCCACTGGTATTTTTCCAGCTTGGCTTCAAATCCCGTTCCCTAATCCTCATTACAGATCACATTCAGCTGTTAGAAAATGGCAAAGCACAAAAAACTCCATCCAGGTCATACAGACATATACATACCGAAAGGCATGCGTGCAGCCACGCGTGGGCACTTACTTATGCTCTCCAGCAGCAGACATCTGAAGCGCATGGTTCTGCACCTGTACTATAGGTCTCTTTAATAGCAGGAGCATCAGCAGTAGCTTTAAACGTATGGATCAAGAGCATTTTACACTTTATACAATCATATATGGTAGCAGGACCCTGATGCACAAGGGTGCAACAGTAACAACCTATCGCTTCTACTGGTGCATGGCCTCAATATTGCACAATTGACAACAATAGTGACGTGAATCCTCAGTTAGATTCATGTAATGTCTTTATTGCACAGGTATCATTACGTTTTTGAAGTAGCATTTTTCATCAATAACAGATTTCGCAGCATCAAAGTGTGTCATGTTTGGATGTCTTTAATACCTTTGATCCTCAAGTTCTAACCAACATCATGCCAATATAAGTGGGATATGTCAACAATGTGCTATAGTGATACTCCTGCTATTTCTCCAAACAGCATCTTTTTATCCTTCCAGGAATGTGTGATCCCTGAAGCTGCTGGTGATTTGCAGTGTACATGCCTCTTCCCCTTGTTCGTCGCCTTTTACTAGACTGGAGCCTCTGGAGATGTTGGCTGTCACGTGGTCAAAAGACAAAAGAGAGAACTTTCCTGGCTCGCAGCTCTTCAGACCCTGCTGTCTCGGCACCCCTAGATTACGTCACAACCCTAGCAAGAAGCTGTTGGAGACCCTCTCGCCAGCACTTGCCCATGGCATGACTAAAGACAGCCCTCTGCTACGCACAGGGTACGCCAGATCAGAATTAAGGTACCTCAGTGTGCTGGCAATATTATCTGAGAGGGATCAATTGGATCAATCATGGATGCCAAGTGCCTGCCTCAAAGTTCCTAGCTCAAAGTAAAATCAACAAAGGCAAAAGTTGTCCTTAGCTGCAGGGCTTGAAGTGGGATGAGAAAATGTGGGGGTCTCTCAAAGGGGCGTGGCCGATGTAATTAAGGGCATGGCTTAAAAACACATTAAGCTTAAAATATGTGCTTAGCATAGAGTGCCGTCCGACTGGTATGTTGCTGTTTCTGTCATTGCATCCAGATATATGATACAACAAGTAAAATTAGGCCTACAGCAAACCAGGACTATTGGCTTTGTCAATGGCTGTTAGTTGCATAAGATAAATAAGCAACCATGATGGCTTTGTTGTGTATCATTTTGAAAATGCTTCAGTTCTGAAATGATGAGACTGTGAAAGAACTAAAACGAGTCTCTTTGAAGTTTCATCAAAGGATTTGAGCAGTGGTACTGCTGCAGAGTTGAGATTTTGTTTTCACCTGAGGGTGAGGGCAAAAGGGGAGAGCCCAATAGGGACCCGTCTCAGCACCTGCTTTTAAGAGCTGTCAGTGCTGAGCACTGGCAGGACCCGAACCACTTAAAGCCCTTCTTAGCTTGATGATTTCACAGGGCTACTTACAACAAGCTCAATTCACGTGTTCACATTTGTCAGTGGCCTGTCCTCAGATAGGCTGATACTAGCTATCCCTTCTGTGCAGAAAAATTAAATCCCAAATCCATTTTCAATGTAGATAGTGGCAGCAGCAACCGGTGTCAATTAACTCTTCCCGGCTCCATTAATGAGTGTCCAGAATGAGGCTAAACTTCCTGAAAGGTTTAAGGATTAGGGCGGCGGGCCACACCCCCCATGTAGGGATCCAAGAGGCGCTACATTCACTACTTCTGCAGGGCTTCATCAATGACATTGCCTGTTGCATTACTTACATGACAGGAACAACCAACAGAACACCTTACCTGGCAGTAAAACTCACCTACTCGAGAAAAATGCAATAAATGTAGCCATGAGACTGCATGACTTAAGATCAAGAACTGCAAACAGGAAACAACAAGAATATGCATTTTCTACATCCATGCAAGTCGGATCTGTAATAACATCCCTCCCCAGATCAGGTCTGCTCCTTCGTTCCTCCAACTTCGAGAGGAACTGGGCACTAGTTTTGATAAAGAGCACTACATTGACTGTCAGTGAGATAATTCCACCTTCCCCACTGCACCTGACGTTTCCTAATTTGTACCTATTTTGAATGCCGGTGCTTCCCTTCCACTTTTCATTGTATATTATTTCCATTACAAACACACATTCCTGATATCCACTTCATCTTAGCTGCTCTGTTAAAGAGTTTGAGACCACACTGCTTCGTAGATTTGGTTACTTTGTCCCTGGTTTGCCTTGATATATTTTGGTGTAGTGGTGCTTCAGCTCCTGTAAGCAGGAACTACTGAAGTCTATCTTTCCATAATTGGGCTACATGGCAAACACATATCCTTCCACAGCCAAAGAAAAGAAGAGCTTCCATTGCAATGCAAAAGAAGAGCTTCCATTGCAATGCATGGAATTAAAGCATCCTTCAGGTGCAGTGCTGGCCCATGGCTTCTCTTTATTTAATGCAAAAACAACAGTTGATGGATGGAATGCAGAACAATGTCATACATTCACCCCAGTACAGAGATCTGGGCCTAAATCCATCGTTTTTTTGCCCACCCAGCCATTCCAGTTTGAACCCAGCCATATGCAAATCAGTCTTGACCCTGTGCCTCATGGGAACAGTCCAGCCCGAACTGCCAAGCCAGGTCCTCCTTGGACTGGAAACAAGCATCCTAGTACCGGTTTCGGGGTTTCACCCCTCTTCAGCCAGGATAGCTTGATTCCAGTGGCATGGAGAGCACGGGACCCACGTCTGGGCATACCCGTCCCACTCGGGGTGACAAATGCAAAAACAACAGTTGATGGACGGAATGCAGAACAATGTCATACATTCACCCAAGTACAGAGATCTGGGCCTAAATCCATCGTTTTTTTGCCCACCATGCCATTCCAGTTTGAACCCAGCCATATGCAAATCAGTCTTGACCCTGTGCCTCATGGGAACAGTCCAGCCCGAACTGCCAAGCCAGGTCCTCCTTGGACTGGAAACAAGCATCCTAGGACCGGTTTCGGGGTTTCACCCCTCTTCAGCCAGGATAGCTTGATTCCAGTGGCATGGAGAGCACGGGACCCACGTCTGGGCATACCCGTCCCACTCGGGGTGACAAATGCAAAAACAACAGTTGATGGACGGAATGCAGAACAATGTCATACATTCACCCCAGTACAGAGATCTGGGAACTATGGGGCAGATTTACAAGCCCCCTGCGCCACCAGTACGTCACTTTTCGTGACGTACTGGTGGCGCAGGGGGCTCCTCGATATTTACAAGCAGAGGAAAAGCCACCATGCGTGACTTTTCCTCTCCTTGTAAATACCGTCCCTTCACACGCAGCACTTTGCGGTGAAGGGGCGTTCCATGGGTGTTGCTGTGGGTGTTCCCACGCAACACCCATGGAACAAGACACATCTCCAGAATTACAGAAATCGTAACTCTGGAGATGCGTCTGAAAGCTACGCCACCCTAGAGGTGGCGTAGCGAGCGCACCGAGGAGAAATGTTTTCATTTCTCCTCGTTTTTCCTCTTTCAATGCGTGCTGCATTCTGCAGCACGCATTGAAAGAGGAAAAAGCCTGTACTGATTGTTTTTGTGCAGAAAGGTGCCCCTTCCTGCACAGAAACAATCTCCCCATGGCGCAGGCATCCTTGCACCATGGTGCAGGGGTGCCTGCGCCGGCGCTTGGCAGCTGTTTGTGCGCCAGCGCAGGGGAGAGCACAGGAATGCGACATATTCTTGTAAATATGTCGCATTCCTGTGCTCTGAAAGTGCCGCAGCGTGGCGCAGCCAAAGGGCTTGCAGCGCCACGCTGCGGCACTTTCTTGTAGATCTGCCCCTATGGATTTAACCCAGATCTTTTGACTGGGGGAGAATGTTTGCATTGTCAGCATTCCGTCCATGATTTGTTTGCTGTAACACTTTTCGCCCTAAGTGGGATGGGTATGCCCAGACGTGGGTCCCTTGCTCACTGTGCCACTGGATTCAATCTAGCCTGGCTGAAGAAGGGTGACATACCCTGAAACCGGTCCCCGGATGCTTGTTTCCGGTCCAGGAAGGACCTGGCATAGCAGTTCGGTCTGGACTGTTCCCATGGGGCACAGAGTCAAGACTGATTTGCATATGGCTGGGTTCAAACTGGGGTGGCGTAGTGGGCAAAAGAACTATGGATTTAACCCAGATCTTTTGACTGGGGGAGAATGTTTGCATTGTCAGCATTCCGTCCATGATTTGTTTGCTGTAACACTTTTCGCCCTAAGTGGGATGGGTATGCCCAGACGTGGGTCCCTTGCTCACTGTGCCACTGGATTCAATCTAGCCTGGCTGAAGAAGGGTGACATACCCTGAAACCGGTCCCAGGATGCTTGGTTCCGGTCCAGGGAGGACCTGGCATAGCAGTTCGGTCTGGACTGTTCCCATGGGCACAGGGTCAAGACTGATTTGCATATGGCTGGGTTCAAACTGGGGTGGCGTAGTGGGCAAAAGAACTATGGATTTAACCCAGATCTTTTGACTGGGGGAGAATGTTTGCATTGTCAGCATTCCGTCCATGATTTGTTTGCTGTAACACTCTCTTTATTTAAGGCAGGCTTTGGTGTGTTGACATTGT
>CAWUFW010025973.1:0-38278 GCA_963921515.1 Calotriton arnoldi | reverse complement strand
CCCTCGCCCCCGGACACCCTCCCCCAGGCGCAGACAGACTGAGGCCCCCACCCGCAAGTCCCCCGGAGTGGTAAGAGCAAGACCCCGCCGCCGCCCTGCAGCTCAAGCACCAGGTCTCCTTCCTCCATCCCTCAGGCCCCCACTCCACAGGTGCCCCCACCACACCCTGCCCCAGGTTCCCCCACCCACAGATATACCATCCCCAAGAGGCTCCGGCCTTCTCCCCTGCCACTTGCTCTCCCGGCACCACACCCCCGCTGCGCTTGTCTGTGCCACTGATGTGGTGAGGGTGTCCTCCCCCTCTGTCCAGCCCACCTTGCCTGTTCCCCATTCTCCTCCCCTGGTGGTAGGCACTGCAGTGGAGTCCACTACCACCCTGTCTGACTTGGGCACTGCAGTGGCGGACCTGTCCACTCCATCTGCAGGGTCCACTGCAGTCGTGCCGGCACCCACAACATCTGAGCCATGCCCCCAGTTGTGCCGGCACACACCATGTCAGACACCTCCACTGCAGTTGTCAGTGGCTCTCCAGCACCCACCACCCCTTCCCTGCTTCCTCCTGGTGAGCCCTGATCCTGTCCCTGCGGTGCCTGGCCTACCCCCGGTTGCCCCTCCTAGTGGATTGTCCCTGGTTTTGTGCAGGCATGTGTAGGGTGGCATCTGCCACTGTCACCCACTTGTGACTTTGTTGATGGACTGGCCATTGGCCTTTGTTTATGTTCTACCGGACTTCTACTTTTAATGCCACATATGCTGAATAAAGCAACTTTCTGTTCTCTAGTGCTTTTGCTTCTGATGTACATGATGTTGATGATGCTAACAATGCCCTTGCTGCAGTGATGGTGATATTTGGTCTCATGATAATGAAGTGTTACTGTGCAGGAACCCATGTGGTCCAGGGGTTATGTGTCCTATCCTGTGGTGTATCCATGTCATCCATAGCAGCATCTGAGGGTGTCATGTGTTCAGTATTTGGCAATGAGATTTCCTACTTAGATTGGCAACTTCACATCTGTGGCTTCCACCCTGCACATCTGTTGTGCCTGCCATTGTTCTATTCGTCTACTTCCCTGACCGTGTGGCCATCTCCAGTGAACATGCAGGTTTGGGCATCAATGGGGAAGGACTCATCTGTGTTGTCAGTGCAACATTGCTATACAAGTGTGTTGGATCTGTGCTGATGATTCCGTTGGCACTTCCATGACCAGGCTGATGGGACGGGAGCCCTCATTTGGTGCTAATTGTTGATTGTGTGTCCCATTGCTGCCATGGTATGGTATCTGTTCGCCTCACATCTGCAGTCTCCACAGGGTATCTGCATGTGTGTGCCCATTAGTGCAAATATGTGGGTCTGCATTCGGATGGTCACTTCTGTCATTGTGTCATTGATGATTGTTGACGGTGTCAGCCCCCATGGGTGTTGTTTGTCTGCACATGGCCAAAGTTATGTCTTATTTGCACTGCAGGATTTGGCTCCCCCAATTTATGTTGCAATGGGACACATACACTACTTTGCCACTGATGTGTTTGTTGTTCTGTGACCAGGAATCATCCATGCAGTTTGGCAGTTGCACCTCTTACTTTGTCAACACTTGCCTTTTGGTCACTGTGATGATGGGGGTTTGGACCCCATTGCCACAATGTTCAAAATGTGCTGCAGCTATGGACCCCACACTTGCCTTTTGGTCACTGTGATGATGGGGGTTTGGACCCCATTGCCACAATGTTCAAAATGTGCTGCAGCTATGGACCCCACACTTGCCTTTTGGTCACTGTGATGATGGGGGTTTGGACCCCATTGCCACAATGGTCATGGCCTGCTTGCGTTGTGTGTGCCACACACATATTTGTGTGGCACATGTGCTAGGGGGTCACATTGTATGTTAGAAGTCATGTTCGGTGTTGTAGGCATTTGACACAGTCTACACACGCTTGTCATGGTGTTGGGGGATGTCTTCTTCTTGCATTCCCTAGGTTGTGGTGTGCTGGTTGTGTCATGCATTGTCCATCCTATGGGTGGGGGTGGTAGTGGTGGTAGGCATCCTGCCCCCCTGGGTGAGGGTGGTAGTGGTGGTGGGCATCCTGCCCCCTGGCTAAGGGTGGTAGTAGTGGTAGGCATCCTGCCCCCCTGGGTGAGGGTGGTAGTAGTGGTAGGCATCCTGCCCCCTGGCTAAGGGTGGTAGTAGTGGTAGGCATCCTGCCCCCTGGGTGAGGGTGGTAGTAGTGGTAGGCATCCAGCCCCCTGGGTGAGGGTGGTAGTAGTGGTAGGCATCCTGCCCCCTGGGTGAGGGTGGTACTAGTGGTAGGCATCCTGTCCCCCTGGGTGAGGGTGGTAGTAGTGGTAGGCATCCTGCCCCCCTGGGTGAGGGTGGTAGTAGTGGTGGGCATCCTGCCCCCTGGGTGAGGGTGGTAGTAGTGGTAGGCATCCAGCCCCCCTGGGTGAGGGTGGTACTAGTGGTAGGCATCCTGCCCCCCTGGGTGAGGGTGGTAGTAGTGGTGGGCATCCTGCCCCCTGGGTGAGGGTGGTAGTAGTGGTAGGCATCCTGCCCCCCTGGCTGAGGGTGGTAGTAGTGGTAGGCATCCTGGCCCCCTGGCTAAGGGTGGTAGTAGTGGTAGGCATCCTGCCCCCTGGCTGAGGGTGGTAGTAGTGGTGGGCATCCTGCCCCCCTGGGTGAGGGTGGTAGTAGTGGTGGGCATCCTGCCCCCTGGGTGAGGGTGGTAGTAGTGGTAGGCATCCTGCCCCCTGGCTAAGGGTGGTAGTAGTGGTAGGCATCCTGCCCCCTGGGTGAGGGTGGTAGTAGTGGTAGGCATCCTGCCCCCTGGGTGAGGGTGGTAGTAGTGGTGGGCATCCTGCCCCCTGGCTAAGGGTGGTAGTAGTGGTAGGCATCCTGCCCCCCTGGGTGAGGGTGGTAGTAGTGGTGGGCATCCTGCCCCCTGGCTAAGGGTGGTAGTAGTGGTAGGCATCCTGCCCCCTGGCTAAGGGTGGTAGTAGTGGTAGGCATCCTGCCCCCTGGGTGAGGGTGGTAGTAGTGGTGGGCATCCAGCCCCCCTGGGTGAGGGTGGTAGTAGTGGTAGGCATCCTGCCCCCTGGCTAAGGGTGGTAGTAGTGGTAGGCATCCTGCCCCCTGGGTGAGGGTGGTAGTAGTGGTGGGCATCCTGCCCCCTGGGTGAGGGTGGTAGTAGTGGTAGGCATCCTGCCCCCTGGCTAAGGGTGGTAGTAGTGGTAGGCATCCTGCCCCCCTGGGTGAGGGTGGTAGTAGTGGTAGGCATCCTGCCCCCTGGGTGAGGGTGGTAGTAGTGGTAGGCATCCTGCCCCCTGGCTAAGGGTGGTAGTAGTGGTAGGCATCCTGCCCCCTGGGTGAGGGTGGTAGTAGTGGTAGGCATCCTGCCCCCTGGGTGAGGGTGGTAGTAGTGGTAGGCATCCTGCCCCCTGGCTAAGGGTGGTAGTAGTGGTAGGCATCCTGCCCCCTGGGTGAGGGTGGTAGTAGTGGTGGGCATCCTGCCCCCTGGCTGAGGGTGGTAGTAGTGGTAGGCATCCTGCCCCCTGGGTGAGGGTGGTAGTAGTGGTGGGCATCCTGCACCCCTGGGTGAGGGTGGTAGTAGTGGTAGGCATCCTGCCCCCTGGCTAAGGGTGGTAGTAGTGGTAGGCATCCTGCCCCCTGGGTGAGGGTGGTAGTAGTGGTAGGCATCCTGCCCCCCTGGGTGAGGGTGGTAGTAGTGGTAGGCATCCTGCCCCCTGGCTAAGGGTGGTAGTAGTGGTAGAGCATCCTGCCCCCTGGGTGAGGGTGGTAGTAGTGGTGGGCATCCTGCCCCCTGGGTGAGGGTGGTAGTAGTGGTAGGCATCCTGCCCCCTGGGTGAGGGTGGTAGTAGTGGTAGGCATCCTGCCCCCTGGCTAAGGGTGGTAGTAGTGGTAGGCATCCTGCCCCCTGGCTAAGGGTGGTAGTAGTGGTAGGCATCCAGCCCCCTGGGTGAGGGTGGTAGTAGTGGTGGGCATCCTGCCCCCTGGGTGAGGGTGGTAGTAGTGGTAGGCATCCTGCCCCCTGGCTGAGGGTGGTAGTAGTGGTAGGCATCCTGCCCCCTGGGTGAGGGTGGTAGTAGTGGTAGGCATCCTGCCCCCTGGCTAAGGGTGGTAGTAGTGGTAGGCATCCTGCCCCCTGGGTAAGGGTGGTAGTAGTGGTAGGCATCCTGCCCCCTGGGTGAGGGTGGTAGTAGTGGTAGGCATCCAGCCCCCTGGGTGAGGGTGGTAGTAGTGGTGGGCATCCTGCCCCCTGGGTGAGGTGGTAGTAGTGGTAGGCATCCAGCCCCCTGGGTGAGGGTGGTAGTAGTGGTAGGCATCCTGCCCCCTGGCTAGGGGTGGTAGTAGTGGTAGGCATCCAGCCCCCTGGGTAAGGGTGGTAGTGGTGGTAGGCATCCAGCCCCCCTGGGTAGGGGTGGTGGTGCGCATTCAGGCCCCTGTGTGCATATGTGGCATTGGTGATGGGCATCCCGCCCCTATGGTGCTGCTGTTGCTGGTGTAAGTATATTCTGCATCCCTGTGTGTGTGTGTGATGTGTCGTGTACGTGTTGTATGTGTTTTGTGGTTGGTGTCTGGCTTACCTTCTGCGCCGTACGCGTCCGTGCCTGTTCCGGTAGTAAATGTAGAATATTGGTATGATCGGGACGAAGGGATTCATGGTTGGTTCGTGTCGTTCGTCCTTCTCGTTGCTTCGCGTCGTCCTCGTCGCTTCGCCTCGTCCTCGTCGCTTCGCCTCGTCCTCGTCGCTTCGCCGTCCTTGTCGCTCGCGTCGTCCTCGTCGCTGCCGTGTTCGTCTCGGAGCCGTGGATCGTGTTGTGGCGCGGATCGGAGCTTATGTGCGCCTCTCCCGGATGCTTTGACGTGCCGTGCGTAGCGGCGGGTTCGGCGCGTCACGGAAAGCGCATCGTACTTGTCCGGCCGGACGGGGCTGCATTTTCCTTCCGTGCGACTCGATTCGGCGTTTCCGGATTCGCCTCGGTCGGAGAACAGGACCTGGTTTGGGTGAGTACGGCTCGGCCGGATTCTTTGCTGTTGTGCGCATCGTACTTGCTCGTTCGGTGTGCTGTACGGATCGGTCGGGAAACAGGCTTTCGCATGGCTTTTTTCCCGACCGAATGGTATTGGGTGTGGCTCCGACCGAGATCGGAATCGGCCCCATAGCTGTGACTGTCTATTGCAGTTTGCACATTTTAAATGCGTGTCATTTCAGCTATGAATTTTACATTAATTATTGCACAATTTTACTGCTAAACTAAATAATTTGCATTTAATTGGTGGATTTTATCACATGTGATCACTATGAGGTCTTTTAAGCCCCTATTTATTTCAGTACATCACTGGTCATTGTAGCATTGTTCCTGTTTGACTGACTCTTTCTTTCCAGAGTTCCTGATTCCTGAGCTATTGTAGACTTTCCAGGTTCCTGAGTTATAGCAAAAATCGTGTTCCTTGAAATAGCCCTGTCCTACAGTCCTTCCTTGTTACATGAGCTAGCACTATTTTAATATATCCTTGTTTCTTGAACTTACCCCATTACAGTGGTTATCTATTTCACAGTCTCTGGTCTACTTCCTTTCCTTCCGTGCCCCTTAGTTCCATTTTCCAGTGTGCTGTCTTCTTATCCTTTCTGCTTTCACTTCCAGTTTCCTAGAGTGGTTTGTTTACTTGCTTTCAGGAAAATGTTCCTTTGTATTCCTTTCTTCCTTTTTAAGCAATATTCCTCTCCAGCTCATAGTTTATTGAGGCTGTGTAATTAGCTCTCTATCCTTGTTGTTACCACCTTACATGTTCCTTTGTAATCACCACGGTCTGTGAACACAGCTGATAACACTGAATGGAGTTACTCATTGGGAGAAATTGGTTTACTGGTTGGGGGGTAAAATCCTACTCAAGCAGCAACCACAAAACTTGACAGGGCGAGGCACAAGCCAACCCCAAATTGACCTGTTCTCAGCCCTCTGGTAGCTTGACATGGAGCAGTCAGGCTTAACTTAAAGGCAACGTGTAAAGTATTAATGCAGCACTTCAGACAGTAATAAAGTGAAAACACAACACAAGGAAAATCCCAAACCAATTTAGAAAAATAGAGGCGAAGTTTAATAAACAAATCAAGACCAAAATGACAATAATCCAATCAGTGGAACGAGGGATATACAATTTTAAAGATTTAAGTGAAAATAGCATCAAAAAGGCCAAAGCGCCACTCGGGGTTATCTGGTCATTCGAGACTGGGAGAAAGTCACAAGTTCAGTCCAACCATGATGGAACACGGGTCAGACACAGGGTTCAGGTTAGTCCCACTAGAAAGAAGTTTTTCAGTCCAGTGCAAAACGTTCCATTAGTGGCAAGGGGGGGGGGGGCCAAGGAACAGGGAAGTGTTGCATGTGGTTGTAGATGTAGCGTGAAGAGCAGACTTGGCCTCATGGCTGAACATTGCTGTAGTGTGAAGATCCTGTTGTTGTCGTGAAAGGTCAGACCGGTGCTTCATGGTGGCGCATCCCATGAGTGGTCGATGCTGTAGCCCAAAGGGTCAGGTTGAAAGAACTTCAAATTAGCCGGCTGTGTGAGCACAAGGTTTTGGCACCAACGTGCCTGTTCACAGTCACAAAGAGCCTATAAACTTCGATTCAGCTGCACTGAGACCACACCAAGGGTCCAGGACCTGAGGGGCACTACTTGGGGGTCAAGGGTTTGCTTCCAACTGGATCTGGGTGCTGGTTCAGGTGTTGGGTGCCTGTTATGCCCCTATGGCTCTGAACAGGAAGCCATCAGACTAGCCCTTGGAGTCACTGTGGGAGCTCTGGGTCCTGTGCAGGGCCAATCCCTCTTTCTAAGGCAGGAGGGCAGCAGGCCAGCAATCCAGCAAGGCAGCCATCCTGCAAGGCAGTAGTCCAGCAGGGCAGCAGTCCAGCAGAGTGTTAGTCCTTTGAGCAGCACAGCAGTCCTTCTTCCTGGCATGGTCTCCTCAGGTCCAGTAGTGCACTGAAGAGTTGGTGTCTGAGGTCCAATATTCATACCAGGTGCCTCCTTTGAAGTGCACAGGCTTCATGCCTCCCCTGCCCTGGCTTCAGACTAACTACAGGGAGTATGCAGCCCTTAGCATATTTAAGTATAAGTAGGGCTGTGCCCAGCTCCACCCTCCCAGCCTGCCAGTAATGGCTCATCTAGGCACACTTGCAATCTATTGTGTGTGGCTGTCTAGGAGGAATACACGAAGCCCAACTGCTAGATCTACCCAGTCATGTGACCTAGAGACAGGCTACAGGCACTAAATGGCTAAGGCAGGAAAATGCCAACTTTCTAAAAGTGGTCAAATAGGGGTTACGTCCTAGTGTGGCCAGATAAGACGTAGTAAAGTTTCAAGAAAAAAGAGAATCCGGCCAACTTATTTTATAATGTCCTGCTGTTTATTCAAGCAGGCATTGGAACCAATATATATATATTTTCTTGGTTCTGGCGCAATTGCTTTGCCAATATTTAACACTTATAAACACAATTACATTATTTTCATGCAAGCCTGAAAATGAGGCGATACACAATACATTTTCAATGAATCATAACAATAGAAAAACAATAAAAAAACAATCAATAATAAATCGGACATTCAGAACAGTGCAAATAAAATCACATTAATCATTAAACATGTTACACCAGTCTTAAGTTTTGCTGAAAAATAACCTCACAGAACTCTCATAACACAACTATTTCTTTCTCTTTTTTGAGAGTTACTGGCCATGGGGATAAAGCTTAAAGTCAGCGGGGATGGAAACCTTGTTGAATAACCCTTTCGAGACTTATGAGCAATATTTAATCAGATTCCCTCATGGATTGCATGTGGAACGGTGCCGACGCATTTCAAATCCCTATATTAGTCTTGGGATTTTCATCAGAGCAATGACACGGTGTAATCTGTAACAACATAAAATTTTTAAAAGGAATTCACTATTTTTAAGGCCCTTCTCTCATTGTTTTAACCCTAATTATTTCTAGGAGTTATAAATGGTACCTGAACTTTGTAGTGTTCTTCTCATTCGTATTATTTTGAAAAAGAAGGCGGCTATTTTAATTTCCAATTCTGTAAATGTGAAAAAGAAGAAGCGGCGTATATTAAATGTATTATAGCACATTTGTGTTGGCTGTAGGAATCTTAGTTAACAGTGAACTTACTTGATGTGGGCGCTAGCCGTGTTCGCTATTGAGTAACTGTGTCTCTTTGTATGCCGTGAGTTCCGTTTATTTTATGCTTGCTTCTCACCATTGGATCATAAGAACGGTACAGTGCTTGTCAATTCTGCACGTAATTTCGCATCTAAAACAGAATAGCGGAGGAGACTTTTCAATTCCTGGTTCATTCGCTACACTTTCAGTGAGTATGCTTTCCAGAGAAACATTGTAGTCTTCCACTTACTTTGTTGAATGGAAGCAGTAGACCCTTCGTACGTTATGACAGTGGACGGACACAGTGCAGTAAGCCGGTTTTCTCGCTTGTCTGTGATCTATAGTTGAAAAAGATGTAACTTTGTTTTAATGCCAATTCGTCTTCTATTCTGAATGTCCGATTTATTGATTGTTTTTTTTATTGGTTTTCTATTGTTATGATTAATTGAAAATGTATTGTGTATCGCCTCATTTTCAGGCTTGCATGAAAATAATGTAATTGTGTTTATAAGTGTTAAATATTGGCAAAGCAATTGAGCCAGAACCAAGGAAATAAATATATATTGGTTCCAATGCCTGCTTGAATAAACAGCAGGACATTATAAAATAAGTTGGCCGGATTCTCTTTTTTCTTGAAACTTTCTAAAAGTGTCATTTTCAAAATTGTAAATTGTAATTTAAAATCCAACTTTACCATACGAGAGGGCGTATCATTACAATTCCAGAGACACCAAACATGAACTGGTTACCTGTTCCAATTTGGAAGTTACAGCTTCCGAAATGTAATACAGTAACTCCAATGTTATTCTATAGGAGAGGTAGGTCTTGTAGTAGTGAAAAATGAATGTAAGAGTTTTTCACTACAAAGACATGCAAAACTTAAACGTACATTCCCACCTTTTTCAATACACTGCACCCTGCCCTCTAGGCTGTCAAGGGTCTACCCAGGCAGGTTTGGGCCTGATATGGCAGTTTAAAACTGCACACAAGGCTGCAATGGCTGACCTGAGATATGCTTAAAGGGCTACTTAAATGGGTGGCACCATTAGTGCTGCAAGCCCAATAGTAGCATTTAATTTAAAGGCCCTGGGCACGGTTAGTGTCACTTTACTAGGGACTTATAAGTAAATAAAATATGCTAATTGGGTATAAGCCAATTCCACCATGTTTTAACGAGAGAGCACAAGCACTTTGGCATTGGTTAGCAGTGGTAGAGTTAGCAGAGTCCTAAGGCCAGCAGAAACAAGGTCACCAAAACAAGAGGGTTGAAGTCAAAGGGTTAGGAGGAAAACCACACCTGGTCTAACACTTGTCCACTCTGAGTGTTTATGTTGCTTTTATACCATCACAAAACACATCCGCTCCCCAGACAGTGTCTTTGCATGTATATCCTACATGTGGATATTTGTAGCTAGTATTTGCAACATATAGACACTTCATGATGCACAGATGTTTTGGCGGCTTGCCTGATTGTGAAACAGAAAACGAATCATTAATTACAATGGCAGACAGTAGACATAGACCTGGTGAAGAGTCTACTCCTGAAATTGTTGAGAAGATGATACTGTGATGAAATAAGGAGATCAGATAAGCACTGTCCATTTCTCTTTAATCTGGGTGGCAAATCGCCTGGAGGCCATCCAGCCTGTCTGTCCTGAATGTAAGGTGAAAACTCTGCAGAAAGGTGAAAGTTGTGAAGCACCACAGTGCAGCAGAGCCGAGTTCTACGCCACGAGTGAAGACAGACATTAATGGCTATACTGTACAGTGTCGCTACAGGAGTGGATTGCATAGCCTGAAAATGAAGGCTCTGATAGCATCAGCTACACCAATACCCTAAATAACAATACTGAGTGCTGGACCATACCAGGCAGGCATTCAGTCTCCACTGCAGACCATAGGAGGCATTACAGCTACAGTTTGAAAAACACCACAGACTGTTTCCTTGAGAATGGTAAAATGCACACCATGAATGCTGGTATAGCATTGGTTATTTCTGTACCAGTGAATATTTACATAAGAGAGTTACATTTGCACAATAAGGCAAAGACTGACAAGGCCACACAGTAATGCCCCAGTAGAATGGCATTGAGGAGTAGCCTGGTGGCCCCACAGCAAAGTCACTTCAGCTGATATACAGGCAGGCACAAAGGCATTAGTCTAAAATGGGCTGTTCTGTGCTGTGAGGTACAGTATATACAGTTGTGACAAGAAATAAAGGTGGCTAATTGGATGAAGAAAATTTCCATGTGGGAGGATCATAGAGTCAGTTCTACAACAGTGGTGTGAAAATTAGAGTGATATATGATACAGATGCAGCGCCTGAGGTTAAAGATTTTGGGGCCGATTCACAGAACTAATCTGAGATAAAATCCTAAACTTACTACTTTTGGTATTCACAGAAGGCATTTAGTAGTAGTAAAGTTAGGACTCCTAACTTTACTACTACTAAATGCCTTCTGTGAATACCAAAAGTAGTAAGTTTAGGATTTTATCTCAGATTAGTTCTGTGAATAGGCCCCCTAGAATATAAATCTCAGTGAAATAACATCTGCATACTTGTACCTGAAGAGACAAAAAAATTAACCGATAAGGAGGACTTTGCGCGCCGAATGACACATTTTTTATCTGTTTGGAGAAACTTCCATTTTGTAACACTTTGTGGTGAAGAGAAAGCCTTGAACACTCACTTCACACCCCACACCGGACACACCTCAGAGATCAATCCTTGTTGCTATGGTTTACTTCCAGGACAGGGACAATGAATTGGTTGTTGAACAAGATGGTATATTAAAGACAAGAGTAATCTAGGGTGATGGTGTTCCCAGAATTTACCCCTCTAGTCCATGCGGCTCAAAAATTATGTTTAGACCTCAAAAGTTCTGGAGGGGGCTCATTGCTAATTTACTGAATAATGCTTTCAGCTAAGCTGATAGTTGAGCTTCAGGCAAGGCACACTGCTTTAGCATTGCAGAAGATGCCAGAGAATGCATAGGGTGCATTTCAAGACTGAAACACAGGAAGCAACAAGAATACAATGCATGATGATGCAAGTTCCAGAGATAAAGACTGAAAATCCATTGTGTTACTCTGTAGACCCTGGTGCTGCAGTGTACATGTAGTGTGGGTCCCAGCACACTCACTTAGGGTTTAATTTGAAAATTGGCAGGATGCAGCTTGGCAATACAGAGGAGAAAGTCCCGACTGAACACTGGCATGGTTGCTGAAGAATAGACAGATTCCTGAGGAAATATTGTGTAATGAAGATGTGATGGACATACATCAGCTCTTCATAATCAATGTACTATAGCGTGCTATAAAAGCTCATGCAGGACCTTCCATTGAACAGATTAGGCAGAACTCAGCGCAAATAGCATTGCATTGGAATGAGGGTGGATGAGACACTTCCTAAGCAAGGCACTGTGGACTATGTTAGGCTGTACAGGTGGTAAGGCACATTGATTGGATGGCCTCAGCAGTGAGTTCTTAAAAACATATAAGAATATGCTTGTTCCCCAAATGGTAAAAATGTATAGGTAGGCATTTTCAAAAGAACTCTCTCTATAATGGCAAAGGAAGGAAGCACGACTAATCTTATTACTGAAAACATTCAAGCAGCTGAAGAGTGTAACTTATGGTGTCCCTTGTTCTTAATTAATTTTGAAAGCAAAGTGCTCATCAAAACAGTCACAAATAGACCACTTTCTATTATCCAATTGCTAGTCCTTCAAGGTGAGATGGGATTTATCCCAGGGTGCTACACCTAACACTAACTGTGTCGATTCATAGCAGTTCGCTGACAAAATATCAAAAACCTAAATATTGAGATACAGAATTGCGTGTCAAAAATATTGATCACAGAAATATTGTTTTCCTATACTTATAATGTAAATGACAAAAATATCCAAACAATATATAGTTTTACACTAATATCGAAACATAAATGCAAAAATATTGTTTTTTAAGATATATAAAGTGAAAAATAATAAATATTAAATATATTAACATATAACAGTAATATAATGTAAATTAAATATTGTTAAATAACAACTAAAATATATATCAATAAATAATTATTTAAACAAACACACACATATATATGTATATATGCATGTACAGGTACATATATTTAATGTTAAACTATTAAGCTAATAGTATAAATATATATATATGAAATTTACTATTCCCACTCCAGTCTCTGCAACAGTAGGGAAAGCGTTGGACTCAGGAGGGGTAAGATTTACTATTCCCACACCAGTCTGTGCAACAGTAGGGAAAGCTTTGGACTGAGGAGGGGTAAGGTTTACTATTCTTATGCCAGTCTATGCAACAGTAGAGAAAGCGTTGGTCTCAGGAGGGGTAAAATTGAATATTCCCACTCCAGTCTGTGCAACAGTAGGGAAATTATTGGACTCAGGAGGGGTTAGGGAAAGCGTTGGACTCAGGAGGGGTAAAATGCACTAATCCCACTCCAGTCTGTGTAACAGTAGGGATAGCATTGGACTACGAAAGGGTAAAATTTACTATTCCCACACCAGTCTGTGCAACAGTATGGAAAGCGCTGGACTCAGGATGTGTAAACTGTACTATTCCCACTCCAGTCTGTGCAACATTAGGGAAAGCGTTGGGCTCAGGAGTGGTAAAATTTACTAATTCCACTCCAGTCTGTGCAACAGTAGGGAAAGCGTTGGACTTCGAAAGGGTAACCTTTACTATTCCCACTCCAGTCGGTGCAACAGCAGGGAAAGCATTGAACTCAGGAGAGGTAAAATCTACTACTCCCACTCCAGCCTGTGCAACAATAGGGAAAGCGTTGGACTCAGAAGGGATAACATTTACTACTCCCACTGCATTCACTGGTACAGTACAGAGAGAGTACTTCACTTCAAACAAATAGCATATTTTAACAACTTTATTAAATACCCAAAAATATAAAATTCTAAATATAAAAATTAAATATCTTAATTTTCTAAATTTAAAAAAAAAATAACATACATATTACAATTCTTAATAATTATGATCAATTAGCACAAATATTATTAATATAATTAAAAAACCACACTATAGACCTCATTACAATGGCGGTTGGACCGCCACTGACAGCCTATCGGTGGCGGTCTGACTGCCGATAGACCTCCGGGCCGACCGCTGTATTACAGTGCATGACGGTCAGCCCACAGCGGTCAGAGGCAAGACCGCCGCCTCCGACAGTATCTAAGATCCTGATGGGGTGGTGGTCGGAGCTACCTCTGACCATGATGGTGGTGCTGAGTCAGGCACCGCCTTCCAGATTTGAATTTCCCTTTGCGATAGCCTTTACATGGCGGGAACACCGCCATGCATAGGCTGTTGGAAAGTGATATTGAGGGGCCCAAATAGGGCCCTCGTCCCTCGTGGGCCACTGTTAAGTGGCCCAGGGGGCACAGGTAGTCCCTCCACGCACCTCCATGCACTGTGTGCCATGCACCACATGGTGCATGGAACACTGTGCATGGAGGTGCAGGAAGTGCTCATTTATACACCGGCTTGTGCTGCGGCCCTTTTCCTGGACCGCAGCACAAGCCATTGTGTAAATGAGCACTTTGCTACCCCCAACCCGGCAGTTGCAGTGTAATTCGGGTGGTGGGACTGCCACCTGCTTGTCAGTCGGTCTCCTGATCGACATGAGAGTGGGCGCCGGTCCGACCGCCCGCTCTCAAAATGAGGCCCTTTATTCCCACAAACATAACAGTCAACAATTAAAATGTAATAAAAATAAACAAAGTATAACACAATTAACATATTAAATAATATATATTTTTAAATAAATGAATATTTTTTAAACTGTATTATTACTTATATAACTTCCTCTCCAAACTAAACAACACACACCTAAAATATAACTTAACAAATATAAGTTCACAATTAACATAATTATCAATAAAATAATTAATAATAAAGTAATAATTAATTATCAATACATTATTTCTTAATTAACTTCCCACCCTATAATTCTAAAAACCCAACAACCCACATCTAACATATAATTTAAAAAATATCTTAATTACAAAATGTGTATATTTATTTATCAATTAAATAATTAATAATATTTTAAATTAATTAATAATTAATTATAATTAATTTACTTCCCACCCTGTACCCCTATAAACCCAACAACCCACACCGAAAACATAACTTCAAAAATAAATACATTAATTACATAATTTGCATAAGTAAACAATTAACGATTAAAAATAAATTATTAATTGATTATGATTAAATTGCTTCCCACCCTGTACCCCTACAAAACCCACAACTCACTACGACACAAAAAATTACAATAAACAATTACATTAAAAACAACTAAAAATGTACAAAATATATTAGAAAACAGAAATAATTATGCCAACAATTTAAAACATATACAATTAAAACATACACTAAAATACATAGAAATAATTTTAAAACGATATTAACAATGATATTTCTGTAAGCGATATTAACAACATAGATATTTTTAACATCGGCATTAACAACATAGATATTTTTGTAAACGATCTTAACAACATAGATATTTTTGACATCAATATTATTTAAAAACGATATTCTTGCCAATGATATTCCTGCATCAGGATATTTGTGTATGACGTTATTAAAAGCTCGTTATTTTTGCATCTCGATATTTTTTTCGATATTTTGTCTGAACACCTTCATAGCACCATTAATTCTGACTAATCTAAGAACAGATGTTGTAATGGGCACATTTGATTGTGAGAAGTTTTTTGATTTGCTGGAATGGCCTTTCTTAATGAATATATAAAGAGAATGGGGGGATGCTTCCAATGTATGGTGTAACCACTATATGAGAAACCTATGGCCAGGAGCAAACCAACTTCACTACTTCAGGTAGCTTTGCTTATCTTGTCTAACAAAACAAAGGAGCTCCCTATCCTGTTATTATTTATTGCTCAGTTGAGCTGCTGGCATGTTGCAGTGAAAACACATGCTTATTTGTCAATTTCTATAGCCACACTGTACTATTAAATATATATTTGGTTAATATACTGTTTCAAAATAAGACACCTGCAACACACTTGTGCAGATAAGCATATATGCAATATATAGGGACCTTTTAGCAGGTTGATGTTGTTGCTGTTAAATGACTCTAACCTTACAGCAGCACAGGAACTGGCCTTCTGTTGAAATATTGATGAAATGAAATACCAGCTGATTGTGATTAGATACCAGCCTATTGTGATTAGCTGATACCTAGAACCACTGAACAAGAATGGCTATGGAAGGGCAGTGGCTAGGCTATAAGTCATAGCCCAGAAATGAACCAAGGGATCTATATATATAATTGGTTGCATGTCACTTCTGAAATGGTTTCCTATGAGGTTTCTGTACCTCTTCACTAATGCTCCTTTGCGTCTGTCAATCTGATACTTGTCTTTCTTAAAGGCTGCTGGTATTGAGCTAGTATTGGGAGGAGGGACAACTAAAAGGAAGTTTGAGGTACTGGTGGGTACCCATGAAAAAGGTGGATAATCAGCCACAGACCCAGTGGTGGGCGTGGCTAACCGCCAAGCATGGCGGACGTGTCCTAGCCGAGCTCCGGACCAGGGCCCTTTATCCTGACAATAACTACGTGGATCCGGTGTCATTTGACCTTTGCTGTAACCTGGCTGACCCCCGGTAACTTAATGCGATGCCCGTAAGAGGAAATGTACAGTGCGGGATCCGAGCGAAAGCTAAACCTCCAGACGGCTTTCCCAGCGCCGCGGCCCGAGTCACAGGAAGGGCGGAGGCCGCACTACGCAGCACGGTGTCGGAGGCGACTGCGAAGACGGCGGAAATACAGAGGAGTCATACCAGACCCGTAAAGACCTACCAGCTCCGATTGGGGACTGCCGGAGCCACCGCCTTGACTATCATAGACTGGGGGCACGGAACGGAGCAGAAGAGGAGACCCTGACGAACTATACTGCGCAAGCAACGGCGGAGGCTGCACTACGCAGCATTAAATCGGAGACGGCTGCAGCGAGTGCAGTGGTATGGCTGCAAGGGCATATTGAAACCAATCAGGGCTTGCAGGACCCAACGCTTCCTTCACCAAAGACAGGGGGCACGGATCGGCACAGATAGAGAGTCCCTGCTTACTGATTACTACGCAGGAAAAGACCGGGCTCACACGAGTCCAACTTCCCTGACTTAATGGAACAAGTACCGACTGCTGCAGGGGGCAGACTGAGGCGGACGACGTGAATGCCCCCTCGGGCTTTTTCATACTCTGGTGCCTCCCTCCCACTGTACACCGGGACCGGTGTCGTCGATTTGGGCTGGCGTGAAGTCAAACAGCGGGCAAGAATAAGTGCGACTGGCTATGCAGAGACCCAACGGGGCGTCTGATCAACTTAGACGACCGAGGAAAATATGAATCTCGGCCCGGGATCTTAGCAATAACACTGGATCGTTTTTGGGCCCGCTACTTAGAGAACAGAACAGATTCTTGACCCCCCCCAGAGTGCTGATATGGAGACAAACAGTGAGTACAGTGCCTGAATGAGCAGTACAAAGCATTCATCTGGGACTCTGTGATCGGTGCTTGGGTGTTGATATGCCTTCTCAACGATGCGGGGCTCATTACATCTAAGTGGGCTTTACTGGAATAAGTGGAGTACCTGGGACTAATGCTGTAACTGGAAGCAGTGCTACATGCATGGAGTGCTGTTGAGGGCAGACTAACACTGAACTTAATAAAACGTTGCAGTTTAAAGTAGGGTGGATACAACATGACCTGCGGAAAGACACCACATACTGCACCACATGCAGTGCGCAACACCAGCGATCTATGATGGGGCGTACCGGGGGAAGCAAACTGACCCCCTAGTGTTGGGAAAGCACGACCACACAGATCAGGAGGATGCAAACAGTGCCTCTGACCCAGATTGTATACCCCCGACTAATGTGGATAATCCAGTTGACAAATTGGACCTGATCCTTCAGGAGGTGCGTGACTCCAGACAGGCAATTGAACGGCAAGTGAGTGCACTCGGGACTGGTCTCACGCTTTTAAAAGCCGATCATAGCAAACTGGCAGATACGGTCCGTAACAACAAGTTGCACCTCGCAGAGATTATGCCTCAACACAAGAACCACTCAGAACAGATTGAACACTTACGATGGGAGCTCTCTGACCTACGGGACAGAGTGGAAGATGCCGAAGGTAGGGCCCGCCGCAACAATGTACAAATTGTGGGATTGCCGGAACGAAGTGAGGGATCAAACCCCACCCAATATATAGAACAATGGTTCAGAGATGTGATCGCACCGGAAGGCCTCACTGAGCTCTTCAATGTGGAGAGAGCACACAGGATACCAGCCCGACCTCCCCCCCGGCGCTCTACCCAGGCCGATGATAGCACGTATTCTAAATTTTAAAGATTGTGATACTTTGCTTCGTACAGCCCACGAAAAAGCCCCGATACAATTTGAGAACAAAAGAGTATCACTATACCCAGATTTCACATTGGCGGTACAAAAACTGAGAGCATCGTTCCAGGGAGTTAAAACGCAGCTCAGAGGCCACAATCTAAAATATGATCTCCTCTTCCCGGCAAGGCTGAGAGTGATTCACGATCAAAAATCCCATTTTTTCGATAGCCCACCTGAGGCAGAAGAATGGATGGAGGTTGCGCTGACGCCGGGTCCCTCACAGAGTTCATCCCATACTCCGAGGCCAAAACCACACAAAGCATCGAAGACTACCCACGGGAAAACAGACCGTAAGAAACTGCCTAGATTAGACAACACGGCAAGTCCTTCACAGGAACAAATTATCAAGGGACAAATATCGGCGATAAAGGAGGCTGAGGCATTGGACGACCAAGATGCACACTCAACAGTGGAATCGCATGATTCCTCAGAAGACACCACTGTGCACTCTGACTCCGAAAGTATCCTGGCCCTCTTTCCTTCTGTCACCCCACAGACAGTAAACAACTACTTGGGCTGAAGAAATTGGTCTGTATGTACAAGAGTCAGGGGGATATATTGCTAGTTTTTATAACTGTTTAATAATAGGCATGTACTTATGACACTGTTTGAACATGGGCTGTGTTGGGGCCCTGGACTGGCCGGCTATGTGACTACTTCAGTGTATAGCACCCTTAGGCTTCCTACTGACCATGGTTACCACCCCCCCCCGTTGCAACTGCTAGTTTGTCTAGATTGTTCGACTATATAGTTCTTATCAATATCGTAGTTTGGTCCTCTGCTGTTTTACGGGGAACCTAGTATTGGGGATTGTTGTTAGTTCAACCAGACTCACTCACTGCCTATTTATTTTTTGTCACCTAGACTGCATTGGGTTAAATATTTATTTATTTATTAAGTGTTTTATAGAGCGCGAACTTGACCCGTTAGGGTATCAGAGCACTTTACAAGGTTCATAGAGTTGTACAAATAGGCTTAGAGACACAGAGTATACAAACGGTTGGAGAGGGGCAGGGGTGCAGGGTTCATAGGGGATAGGGGGACACGTATATACAATTTACATTTGCAGATACTCAAGACAAGGCCCCCCCAATTTCTTGGTGGAGTGAATAGGTAGTCCGAGGGAAAGGCGATAGTCGTAAGTTAATCAGGGTCTCTGTGGTGGTTGAAGGCAGAAATTAGGCAAGGAATTTACCCATGAGGAAAGTTTTGGCATCCTTTTTGAAGCGTGCCAGAGAAGGGATTCTTCTGATGGTGGGTGTGAGCGAGTTCCATATTCTTGGTGCGGCCCCGGAGAAGGCCGGATTGTAAGTTTTTTTTATATGTTAATATGTAAATATGTTACATCAACATAATGTTAATATGTAAATATGTTACATCAACATAATTTGTACTATGTCTACTCCGGGGAAATACAAAATTTTGACCTGGAATGTTAGGGGGATGGGGTCGGTGCATAAGCGACACAGAATCTATGCACAGCTGAACAGACAAAAGGCCCACATTGTACTAATGCAGGAAACGCACCTTACACACAGCGAAGCCGTTAAGTTACGGAACAAATGGCAGGGGCAATTGTTCTGTACATCTTACTCTGCATTTGCGAGGGGGGCGGCTGTTTGGATTAGGAGTGGCACCCCGTTCATAGTTGCAGAACAAGAAATAGATACAAATGGCAGATATGTTCTTCTTCGTGGTACATTAGATAGGAACCACTGATTCTCCGAAGCATATATGCCCCCAATACAGACCAGGATACATTTTTAACGTCACTAAACACGGTGCTGGCGGACTGGGCACCATATTAAATATAGACCTGGACCGTTCGCACCCACCAATAATGGGAGCTATTAGTAAGAAGCAATCCGAAGCACTAGCAAGCTGGGCGACAGGATGGGCACTCGGAGATGCATGGCGAGTACACAACCCGACAAGTCGGGAATATTCATTTTATTCCCCAACACATATGTTGCATACACGCATTGACAGGGTGTTCTGCTCTACACCTTTACTCGAAAATGTGGCACATGCTACCTATCTTGGAAAGACATTTTCTGATCATAATCCTTTGGAGTTAACGCTGGAATGGGGCAGGATCCCTACACCAGTACCAATATGGAGACTAGAGCCAGTTTCCTTGGAGGACCCTGTCTTTCGCACTGCTCTCTCCACTGCCATAGAACATTACTTTACTGAAAATGCAAACACTGCAAGTGCACGCCAGGTGGAATGGGAGGCGTTCAAGACTGTTATCCGTGGGGTGGCTATTGGTACTAAAGTTGGAATCCGGGCTATAGTGGATAGAGAACTGCGGGAGCTAGAAGACCGAATAGGAGGGCTTGAAAACGCTGCAGCATCAGATGATACACATAAGGAAGCACTGCAGGAAGCACGTATAAAACATGCCGAACTCTTAGAGCAACTGAAAACAATTGATTACCGTACCAATACCCAAAAACAACATGTAGAAGCAGATAGGGCGGGGACATTGCTTGCAAGAATTATATGAGATAAGCCATCCCCTACCCCTATACACGAGGTACATACACCAGAGGGAATCACGGTAACTACACAAGCTGACATCAACAGGGCATTTAGAGACTATTATGCAGCATTATATACTGCACCTGCGGATTTACAGGAGGGAGAACTGACTGGCTTCCTCGGAGGCCTGGAGTTCCCCCAACTCACTGATGCACAAAAGAAGGAACTCGCTAAGCCCATAACAAAAGCTGAAATTCGATCAGCATTAAAAGACCTCACACGTAATAAGACCCCAGGGCTTGATGGCCTGCCTGCGGAGTTCTACGAAAAATTATACCACGCAGCACTGGAGACGGGTTTTCTACCCCCCACTACGAGACAGGCTTTGGTTACATCACTGCTGAAACCTGGTCGAGATCCAACAGATATGACGGGATACCACCCCCTTTCCCTACTAAATACAGATTATAAAATCCTCAGTAAAATACTGACCCGTAGATTACTCATTCATCTACCGAAACTGATACATATTGATCAGTGTGGCTTCGTCCCAGGCAGGAGTACTTCACTAAATACTAGACGATTACATCAGATACTTACTCTAGTGCCTGATGGGGATGCTGACGCAGGCTGTATCTCGCTAGACCTGCGACAGGCGTTTGACACTCTGCATTGGAATTATATGTTGCGTGCCCTCTTGTTATTTGGTATACCACAGGAATACATACACTGGGTTAAACTGTTATATACGGATCCTACGGCGTGGGCCCGTACAGGGGCCCATATTTCGCGGCCCTATGCGGTGGCCAGGGGTACAAGGCAAGGGTGCCCTTTATCGTCCCTACTGTTCGTGTTGGCGCTCGAACCGCTAGCCGTTAACTTGCGAGCTTTAGCAAAGGAGAGAGGCATTAAGCTAGGGAACACGGCCCATATACTATCCGCTTATGCGGATGACATTATACTTTACCTCAACAATCTCCGAGGACCCAATGAGCCCCTTCCCACGGTGTTCAAGCTCTTTCAAACACTTTCTGTCCTAACCATAAACAAATCCAAATCCTACGCTTATTTTTTTAGAGATCCTGCCCGTTTAGATCAAGTTCAGTTTGGGCATTGGTCATTCACTGTCGCACCAACCACATTTAAATACTTAGGTATACAAATCTACAGGGAACCACAGGACATGTTGGAGGGTAACCTGGGACAAGCAATCAAGGCACTAAAAACGCAAATCACATTCTGGATCTCTTTACCAATCTCAGTGGCAGGAAGAATAGCTATTTCTAAAATGGTGATGCTCCCTAGATTGCTTTATTATTTTACAAATTTACCGATAATGATCCCGACGTACATATTTAAAATGCTAAACACAATGTTAACTGAGTTAATTTGGGCTAAAGGCAGAAGGAGAGTGGGTCTTCCTAAGCTACAACTATGTACTGATCGAGGGGGCTTGGGTGTTCCAGACTTCCGGGCATACTGTTATGCTAGCCAGCTTCAGTGGCTTTCTTACTGGACGGCTGGGCGCCACTTACAAGAGATAGACATGTTGCAAGCTGCTTGGGACAAGGGCGCATTGCACACACTGCTGCTACCAAAAAGCAAAGCCCCGTCGTCGGCACAACCTTTACTGAAAGTGGCTATATCCCACTGGAAGAAAGCTATCCAATATACCAAGGGACAGAAACCATACACTCCAAATATCCCGTTGCTGGGGATTCCTACACCATCTGGGATAATCTCTAATAGGTGTCTGGCCAAATGGATAGATGAAGGCGTTAATACCATAGGAATGCTGTATACAGATAACATGTTTATGGATCACAACTCGTTTGTAAGAGAACATGGGGTTCCTAATTCACTATATATCCTACATGCTGGTATCAGTAGATATGTGAGAAACACTTGGTCTCCTGATGGCACGGAACCCCAAACACATGAACTCGTCCACATGATATATCTCATGGGTAATGGAGGACACCTAACCAAATGGCTGTATAGCAGTATCCGGATGCATGCAGTGGTCTCACTACGGGAACTTAAAAATAAATGGTCTGTAGATACCGGACATGACATATCAGATAAGGACTGGGAGAAAATATTGGAATACCCCAAGAAAGATTCGCGTAATCCTAAATTTAAGCTAAGTCAGTACATGACAGTACATAGGGCATATTTGACCCCACATAGATTGAGCAAAATGTTTCCGGGCACAGCAGATGACTGCCCCAGATGCCACATACAACCAGCTGGACTGCTTCACATGATTTGGACATGCCCTAGACTGACACCCTTCTGGGCAACAGTCTATAAACTCATTAATGAGGTGACACCGGGGGTGGGGAAAGATACAGTGGAATACTGCATATTTGGCATCGGTAAAAAGCGAAAATCACAAGGAACTCAGGCTAAATTTGTCAATTTGGTTTTAATACTAGCGAAGCGGGCAATCACAATGCGTTGGAAGTCTATCCAGCCCCCAGCGGCATTAACGTGGCATGGTGAGGTGGTGCGATGGGGGAGGGCCGAAAGCATGGAGATAAGAAGGGAGGAGAATAAAGGGCTTAGGAAAAATCCGATTTCACTGGAATGGTATGCACTGTTGGAACAATTTATAGCTGCCGAACAATCATTGCATTAAAAGATAATAGCTTTAGACTTTTTGAAGGCATTGCGACCTCAACCAATAACAGGCCCCATGAGAACCTAACCGGGCCACTCCTAGCAGTATTGTAACTTAGATCTCAGACAGCAAGAAGCATATTGAATCTTGGTTGATAATATCAGGACATGATAACGCAATAGTGAGTCTGGGAGGGAGGGGGGGAGGGTTTGGTTAGTTGATAATGTCAGGGAGGGGGGAGGGTTCTTGTTTGATTAAAGGAATGAACCTCCTGAATATAAATGCAAGAAGGTCCCTTGACCATTAACATGCTATCACTATATGTTATTTACACTGTTTCTACGAAATAATTTGTGGTGTTTATGTTTGTAAAACCAATAAAATATGTTTAAAAAAAAATCAGCCACAGACCCAGACACCTGGTGGCATAGGCCTTTCCCTTTATATGTTTTTCACAGGATTGACCTCCCCAACCACATGTCCACATAGAGCAGGGTTTGACATTCCCAGTCGTTGTGGACAGGGTAATCAAATATAAAATTTGTACTCCAAAATGAGTCATTAATATTTGGAGTATGGCAGGATGGAACTGTAAGCGATTGGCAGACATAGCAGGGCTAGCAATATTTGACAAACTACAATTACAGGGTGTAAATGTCCCTGGCACACAGGCCACATTGAAAACAGGTAGACAAAGCCAAACTGGGCCTCATAACACTAGAAAAACTGAAAAGAAACAGCAGGTTTCTGTCTGTAGAATTGCTTTCAAATGTGAAAGCCACTTGAAGAATCCAATAACCAAACCTAACTTCCATCAATGATCGCTGTAGTTGTTGTTTATTTTTGTAGAAAATAGCTATACTTTCATGATGATGTGTGTTTACCAATAAATGTACTCCTTAGGTAGATGTATTATATGTTTTATATGCCCTGGTAGAAACTCTCCCAAGCAAAGTGCTCTGTCGTACACTTTGTCTTGTGCATGATATATAAAGCTGCTAACTAATAAATACAAGCAGTGGCAAAGCCAATATGTCTCAGCAATGCCCGAGCTAATGGCCTTTTCAAGGTGAATGTCGTTGAGCCATGTTGTCTAGCAGTACATCTGCTGTTCAGCATTGCTGAAAGTGGCTGAAAGCCTAGAATCTCTTCGCCCCCCATGTTGAGTTTATTGTCCTGCACCTTCTAACACAAAAAAGCACTATGACATGGCCTGTGCTGGCTGCATCATAGTGCTTTTTTCAGTGACTTTCAGTCATGCTGAAGAGCAGATGTGCTGCTAGACAACATGGCTAAAAGACATTCACGTTGATAAGGCCAATAGCTTGGGCATTGCCGCGATCTATTGGCTTTGCCAATGCTTGTTCGGTGTTGGCAATGTCTTGCTGAACAAATGTGGTAATGATAGTGAGAAACAGTTGAGGAATTTTTAAGTGAAACGAGGATGTGGCAAAACAGCCAGAGCTGTCAACAGGGGACGTGGGGAACCATGTTCGAATCTCAGGGTCGGCTGAACAGTTTGTGATTCTGGGCCGATCACTTATGCTTCCCCCTGCATATGACAATGATTGTTTCATTGTGTAATGTAACTGGTGAGCAATTAAAGTGCTCCAATACCAACTGCTGCTGTTAGCACTATGGCAAGATAGAGGATGAAACAAGTGCTCCAATACCATCAGTTTGTACAACAACAAAAAAGCAGCAGCGAGGAGGGAGGTAGTGAGGGGACGGGTCAAGCAGGGAAGCAGGAGGGGATGGAGAGATGGGCAAGCAACGATGGGAGAGGGCAGGAGGAAGCAACAATGAAGGGGGAATAATATCTTAATTGAAGCAGGATCAGCAACAAAAATGAAAGTGTCATTGCGGAATGTAACTGGTGAGCACTTAAAGTGCTCCAATACCATTGGCTCGTGTTCACACTATTGCAAGACAGAGCAAGCACTCCAAAACTATCGGATTATGAAATAAAAAATAATAAAACAAGTGCTGTTTTAAGAAATGTATTTGTTTATGTACACATGGTATGAAGTGCTTGTAAACAAAGAAAAAATTGCTTTGCAAACCAGGAGCGGTGTAAGGAGACATGCAGTTGGTCAATGCTCTAAAGGAGGGCTAAACACTAGATGAGGGCATGACGCCAGCATACTTTGATGAATGGCATCAAGAAAATGAGAGCGGCGCTGAAGTTTACCAACGGTTTGAGATGGGTGGCCTGTAAGCCCACAGATGGAGCACAACATGTCTCTTCAAGACAGCGCATTTGCTGTCTAGCCGAGGCCTAAAATCAATAGATTTCGCACATGCGAAAACTACTGGCTTTGCCAATGCTTGTTGTGTTTAGAATCGGGGAGATTAAGTGATTAATCCGTAATCACAAAATGGGAAAATGAGGCAGAGGCTAGGAGGATAATATGGTATTCTTTCGGGAGAGGATGTGGTGCAAGGGCCAGAGCTGCTGATCATGGTGCTGGTAAACCAGGTTCAAGTTTTGGCATCAGTTTAACATCTTTGATTTTGGGCAAATCACTTAATCTCGCCCGTACCTACAAAAATTAATTTGTCCTTGTGTAAAGTAACTGGTGCTAATGTAAAGTGCTCCAGTACCTTCGGATGGTGTTGGCGCTATATAAAACTGCACAAAAAACGTAACTGGTGCTTGTGAAAAGCGCTCCAATAGCTTCGGGTGGTTTTACATAAAACTGCACAGAAAATGTGAAAAACAGGGTCTGTGGAGGAGGGGATCTGTGTAACGGAATTCAGTGGGGGCACACAGCGATGGGCGGGAGGTGGGCGGGCAACCAACAGCAACTGCTGTCAGCCATGGGGCATTAAGTGATTTGGCCATAATGACAAAATGTGGAACTGAGGCTGCGGGTAGGGAGACAATGTGGCGTCCTCATGGGAGAGGATGTGGTGTAAGGGCCGGAGCTGATGCCTATGGAGCTGGGAAACCGGGATTGAGTTTCGGCTTCGGCTTAAAATCCTTGATTCTGGACAAATCAATTAATCTCCCCATGCCTACAACACTTCACTGGTGAATGCGGAAAAAGTATGAAAGTGTCCTGATGGGAGAAATTTGAAGAAATAGAGTCCCACCATATGAAATGAGAAGCAACAAGGTGAGACACGAACAGTTCAATCGTTTCACACAGGAGAAACGTGGCTATGCAATTACAGCAAATGAAACAGGTAATTTAAAAGATCTGTCATGCCCTGTGATAATGCATACGTGATTCACTTGAGGTCTGATTTTCCATCTATAAAGAACATTGCTGAACGACCACATAGTGCAAATACTCATGCACCTAGTAACCACGCACGTGGAAAATAAACAGAGACTACATGTGTGCCAAGTAATAGCAGCCATGCACACATGCTCCAATCAGCACGTCAGCTATACACTAACAGGACATTAAAAGGCAGAACACCACCACTCACTAGAACAAAAAAACAGACTACAATGGGGGTTTAAAGCAGTGACGTGGTTGGAGGAAGGAGTGATTTGTGGATGAGCAGGCACCGGAAGGTGTGAGAAAGCAAGCATAGACGGAAGGGAGGAGGTGGGGAAAACAGAAATTAGCAACAAAGGGAAAGGCAGTGACGAAGAGGGGTGATTTGTGGACAGGGAAGGCACCGGGAGATGTGAGGGAGCAAGCAGCGACGGAAGGGAGGAGGTGGGGGAAATGAACAGCAGCAACAAAAGGAAAAGTAGTGACGGGGAGGAGGTGATCTGTGGATGGGGCATGAGAGTGGGTGGGAGGGGACAGAGCTGGTAAATTCACGAGCACTGTATAGAGTGCTGAAAAAGGAAGAAAAATGGAGGTCCTGAAATGGTCATAAAAATGGGTGCAGTGGATGTTTTAAAATACTTGATACATGCTCTGGGGGAGGGCTAAACACAAGAAGAGGCATGACCATGCATGTCAAGGACAGATGGTGACAAAAAATATATGGGACATGTGATTGAACGAGCAAATGGAAAGCCTGTGGGCGGGCTAAAGCCCACAGGTTATTACTAGCAAAGGGGACCCCCTCTGAAGATAGCTAAGGTCAGGGAGAAGAGGGGAAAGCAACTGACAATATATATAGAACAAGCTCCCTCGCGACCTATATTTCTTTTAACTATTAGAAGAAAATCTAGTATGGGCTTAACATAGATGTGTACACAATTCAACACTTCAAACAGTATAATTTATTTATCATAATTTTATTATTTAAGACAATTGTATCAAAAGTACGTTTAGTTTTTTTCCATTTTTTCACAGTACACTAAAAACATACATTTACATTTATATTTAATTTTTTTCCTTTATACATGATTGGTTACTACCAACACCTAGTAGGCTAATGTAACATTTTCATCTGAACCCCTAACAAATACAAAACAGTTATTCTTTTATTACAATTCTCACGCTCTCTCAATCACAACCACACACATTCATACTACACCCAAAACCAATATTCATATTTGGGTCATGGGGAGACTTAGAACTAATTAGTCTCCACACCCTGTTGAAGAAGCTGGTACAACAGAGTTTGACAATAAAGTCAAAGCCCACAGATTAAACACAACATGTATCTTCGAGACAGCGGATGTGCTGTCTTGCTGAGAACTAAACAATGATGGTTTTACTAATCCACAGAGGACGAAATTGCCACTGTCCACGTAGAGGATGTCTGGAGAATGGTCAGTCATCAAAAGTCTGTGGGAGGAGTGAAAAGTTCGACCTATTGGAGAAAGTATAGTTAGCAGCGAGAATGTTGGTAGAGTGTGAAAATGTTGAAGTATATGGGCCATTGGATGTCAGTGCTAAAGTCCAATGATTCATTTGTCAGATTAATAAGGTGTGATTTTGAGAATGGAAAATTAAGAGATCCATGCTAATATTGGAGCAGGTGCCACTACTTCCCTTACTGGAGGAGAAGGTAGGAAAATATGTGATTAACCAGCCTGAAAGCTACTCATACATCAAAGAATGAAAGCAGACATGCATCACCCTCATCCATGCTATGGAATTTTACACACATGGGTCAGCTGTCTGTCTACTGTCTGCCAGGAGCAGACACGACTTTACTTCTTATTGTGATTTGTCAGTTAAATGGCTACATGTCTCTGGTTTATTTTTCCTGGGTAGGGTAGATTGGAGATAAAAGTGTTGTTTGTGGGATCTGATCCAGGTCTCTTTAAGACAAAACATGGTTTGCCAATGTGTAGGGTAAAGATAAACCATTTGGATGGAATGGTTCAGTCACACTCCTGAGGAGGATAGAGCTGAAGGGTAGGAATAGTTCTTGTATGAATGTACCTGGCTTGGCATGATACACAAAAGCATTGTGGGTGCACCATGCAACATGGTGCATATGTGACCCAAATCCTAAAATGCGATCTATCAAGCCACCTCAGGCCACTTTACGTGTCCCTGAATGGCTTGACAAATCTGGCCACTTTTTGTTTTTGTTGGTTTCCCGATGCCAAAATAGGGCACCCACATCTTCAAAATAAGTTCAGGGCTGTGGGGGAGCCCTTGTGCCCCCACAGCCCCAGTTGGCTCATAGAACTAAAAATTACATGAAATTTCATAAAATCCATTCATCATTCGCACATAGGAAGACATATAAAAATCAAGCTAAATGGATTAGCTTTCAAACAAACGTATCCAATTATGTCACTTTTTTGCATTTGCACTGATCAAATTGTACATGATAAACTAATTCATATTTGCACAGTGACATAACTGGATATGCTTGTTTGAAAGGTAATCCTTTTAGCTTGATTTTTATATTTCTTCCTATGTATGAGTGCTGAATGGATTTTATGAACTCTATGATTGTTGTGTAAATGATTGCTTGACTGCCTAAGAGTGAGCACAGTTACTTAGGGGAGCTGGTTCTTCTGGTTATTAATACCCTTTCAAAATGCTATGCTCCGTGGGACGCAGTAGAGTTATAGTTCATTTACTGTGGCAAGCGAGTTGACAATGCTGTGCACATAAGTACAGGAGTTATATTAAGTTTATTTTGGGTGGGTGCAAAATATAACAAAGCTATAACAATCATTTTCGAATTTGAAATTTTTGTGTAGTTTAAGTTGGTTTTGTATAGAAAAAATTAATTAAATTTTCCTAACTGCAACTGATGTTAGACCTTTGTTTTATTCATTGAATATATATATTTACATGTATATAGTAATTTGTAACTTGCCTTACATATAGTAACCATGCATAGTACAGGCATCTGCATTGTAAAGCCATGTGTGTTTAAGGCATGCATTGTAATGCCATACATTTGTTCCCTAGTGCAGCCAGGCAAACAAGTATTGGCGCAGCCAATGAGTTTAACATGTGTACAGTGTCTACATGAGTGATCCACACACAAACAAATTTCAAACCTATCAGCTCTGCCAATGCCTGTTTTTTGGAAGTAGACCGATTTGTTGTTAAAATAATAGTCTTAAAATAAGAGCCTTATGGACTATGTTACTGTTTGTTAAGGTTTTCATAATGAAAGCGTTTACAGTAAAACTCGTGAATCAATTGTTTGTTGGTTTTTAAGGCCTGATTTAGAGTTTGGTTAGGGGGTTACTCTATCACAAACATGACAGATATCCTGTCTGCCTTATTAGAGGTCCTTTATATCCTATCGCACTTGCAATAAGGCGGCAGGATATTTGTGACGTTTGTGACAAAGCACTCCTCTAACAAACTCTAAATCAGGCCCTTTGTCCAAACTTTGGGTTTGATTGATTGATACTGAGAAGCACATGACCAGACTTATTTTGTGGTATTTGAGTACAGGTTCTTACACATTGCACAGCAAGGTCACGCGCTAGAGAGTTGAGAGGGAGGTTTTAGGAAAGTCACCCGGATGTTTTTGTGAATTTTTCTTGTCTACGGGATTATACAATTAGAAGACAAATGAGAAGGTTTGACCAACCAGCTTTCACAGGTATTTGGAGAAGATGAGATTTTTGGGAAAGATGATAAGGTGGAGGTTTTGCCACCAAGATGTGTGAAGTATGGACAATCTTTGAGGTGTCGCTAAAATGTCAGTGTTGTGCCACTGGATTTTTAGCAGTCACAAAACATTGCCACATACCTTAACAAATTGGTATGTGGAAGGGATGCCCTAAACAAGCCAATTCCAAACAGCTGTTTGCTATAAGTTTCTGATTCAGTAATCTGTTAACGAGAAGCAAAAGGGGCTTAAGTACATAACAAAAAGCCATGTTGTGGTCACAAACCCTGTGATTTTGCGAATCTCAGCTTTGCAACAGCATCATGGATTTGTTCATCAGGCCCTAAATGTTTTGTAGCACACAGTGGCAATACAAGAAAGCATTTGTTCATGATGGTATAGACATACAAATGCTCTGTTCTTAAAGGGTTTGCATACACCATTTGAGGTATGTGCAAATGTGAGGTGTTCTGCCACTCATTACCAGGAATGTATTTCCCAATTCCATTTTCGTATGATAAATTTGAAATAGTCGCAATTTTAGTTTTCTGGGGACGTGTTTAAAAGATCAATTATGCGCATTTCGAGATTAAGAGATAAGTGTTTTAAAGGGACGAGTTTGTAATTATCCACTGGAATGACCTTTTGGATGTCTTCATGATCGCATCCTTCCTCTTCGCGTCAGTGTTGTTTTTGTAGCGTTTGAATTTCTGCATAAACAACAATAATTCATTCTGAGATTTACATATGTAAAATCAGTCAGATAATTGTAATGTAAGTTTCGTCCATCCCCTCTCTTTCTCACATCTGTTTCTATTCCAAACAACAGATGTGGTGCATTATACAAATAATCAAGCTTATCTGAATATTCCCCATTTACAGCTCCAAATGGAGTGAGAGCAAAGGCCAGAGGAAAAACAGAGAGGGAAACAGGTGTCGAATATGTTCTCTATGAAAACGCATAGTTTTGATTCCAGGTTCACAGCACAGTCATAGCTCGGAATAGTTTCTTGTAGAAGTTGAGCTTAGTCCCACATTAAGAGAGTCTAATTATTTTTCTAATCGGTAAATAACACATTATTATCTTACTTACAGAAATACATTATCTAGACACAACTCAGGTGAAGGCAGGTTGCATTTCTACTGGGAAGAGTGCTTTTATGCACTCCCCTCTGTTTTCTCTTTTCAGGCATTGGCTGTAGTTCATTGAGGGTTAGTGGTAAGAACATAGCTGTTCACTGGGAGTGGGCACGTGGGTGATAATTAGAAAAATGGCGAACACTGACAAAGCTGGGACCTTACTGGGTAATCGGATGTACAAAAAAGTCTCCCAAACACTTCTATATTTTCAGGGGGTGTATGAGAAAGGATTTGTTCAGTAGGAAAAATGGTATCCCCAGAAAGTCTGGCACATGATAAAAAAAACTAGGTAGAACCCTAAGCTGTGTAAATTTCTTGTAAAAATTGATTTGTGAATGAACAGGCAGTAGGGGGCTGATTTACAAACTGCATTTTGTGGAATGTAAAGTAGTACTACAGTAGTAGTACTCATGTACTACAAAATGCAATTCACAAACCCACAGGGGAACCCTCCGCCTCTCCTGTCTTCTCTGTGAGTAGATCTCCATGCATATATGTGTACGTTTTAGTAGTATTTGTGGGAGGCACAAGGGGGAGTGGCTGTAAAATGGGGAATTCCTACTACTGAATTGGAGGGGTATAAGGAAATTTAATGAGGAGCTTATGGAGGGGTAAGAAGGGGTTTGGGGAGTGACATGATAATAGTAACTCAGACCCACAAAAGAGGAAAACCATTACTATTCACAAACCACACTTCCAAATTTGCTACAATCCTAAATGTGTTAAAACACACTCGAAGCAAAAACAATGGAGGCATGGAAATAACACCCCATAAGAACTAATGTTAAAATTAATGCTAAATTAAATCAACATATAAAGTATATATATATATATATATACATATATATATATATATATATATTAGTGTTAAAAGTTGCACACAATTATTATTTAGTTATTTTAATATTGAATAATAAACTAAATAATTTGAAAATTAAATGAAACACTTTTTATTTAAAAAATGTAAAATAATTGAAATTAATTCAGCACAAATGTTAACATTATTTACTAAACAATAAATGCAAATGAATATGTGAGTGAGTGTAGAATTGTTTTAATTACTGTTTAAAATGTGTTATTTATGAATCAGATGAATATGTTTAAATTAATTAATTATCTAATACACATTCAGTTTGATAAGCTATTTCCCTGTAACATTTTATTTATTTTGCTCCAGGATAATAATAAGTATTTTAAATACATTTAAATTTGTATAATAAACAAAAATATTTTTAATAATTATTTTAATGAATAATACGTTTTAATGTTTCCCTACTCTTTCCCATTGGGAGATCTTCACTATAGTGTTAGAGATCTCCACCTATGCATGCAGAGTTATACTCTTAACTCTTGTCAAAGGAGGCTCAACTGATTTGATGGGGTGGAGACATGTAAATCTACATCTAGGTGTAAATATCCACTGCAAAATGATGAATAGCAAAAACTGTAGAGGGACGCCTAGATGCAGTAGCAAATTTACATATTTGTGATTATACATATGTATATTTACCTTTGTGAAAAGGCCCATAAGCAGATTATTTCTCGAGCACATTTTTAAAATGTAGCATGTCCCACCAAAATTGTGTCTTGGCACTGATGACAAGATGGCTTGAAGGATAAACAAAGAACTCTTGACATGACTATGATTTTAATGTGCATGTACCCCACTTTAACTGTTGCAGCAACAACAGAAGTTGACGTCATGCCCCTTGTTTACTGCACTTTGTACATCTCCTTTCTGGTGGTACCATATGTTGTCTGGGTAAAATGTGTTGTGAAATGAATGTATTTTTGTGTTATTTATTGTTTTTGTTTGAAAGGACATACACATATTAAATATGTTGTACTCATATGTTGGCACACTAGATTTATACTATAACTTTAGTGATATAAATACATCTTTACATAACAATTGAACAATGGCCATCCTACTTCAATAAATTAAAACATTACTTGTTAGATTTCCACATAACCCTTGTTTACATTACGTTTTAAACAGATCTTATATTATGGACAACACATATATTGACATACTTTGATTATAGAAATTAATATATAAACAATGACCACTTAATAGTTCATTGTCAAATGTATATAACTAGTTGTGGATGCCCTACCCATTAATCAGCATTGTTTTTTCCTGTTTGCCTTCATAACTGAACATAAGGCTGACATTGTTCATGTTTATATGAGCATGTGGCGATTCTAATACACACAAAGGAAATTGTATGAGGGCTACACAACACATCTTCTGATGCATATCCTTTTATAAAAGACAAACAAAGCTGGACAGGACATTCTGCCAGGCTGGCATTTCCCAAGTAGGCAGCAGGCTATATAGAGACATTTTGAGCTGGAAGGGCTACCATAACCCAATCATGCCCACATAGCTCAGTTCTAATTAAGTCATCCTGCATAGTTGGTCTAATTTAAAACTTTTATCCAGCTCTGATGTTAGTTACCACTTTTGGCCTTTAAAGGATGACTGTTAAAAGTGTACGGTATAAATATCAAAGTTGCAAGTAGCAGTAGAGTTAAGAAAATTGACAATGCCAGCCTTTGCCATATTTATTGTTGAGTTATTTGTAAATAATAATAATATTTGTGTATCATAATGTATACAAACTACTGAACATATGCACTCATCATATCATTAGTTTGTCACTGTTTTATTTCAATGGGCAGCGCTGGTGAAGAAGGAAATGAATAGTACCAATAGTACCCTTCTCCTCATGATAGTAGCCTGCCCTGAACTGCCAGGTGAGGTCCTCTCCAGGAGGGAACACATGCATCCCTTTTTAATGCATATTAGTCACCCATGCGGTAGGCCCTAGCTAGCCCATAAGGCAGGGTTCACTAAATTAAAAAGTTGCACATATTCTTTTATGTTTTACATGTCCTGGTAGTGAAGAACTCCTAAATTAGTTTTTTACTACTGTGCGGCCTACCTCTCCAAAAGGATAACATATGGTTACCTTACATTTTTTAATAAGCGCTGAAGTTTGATTTGGAACAGTTAAGCAATTCATGTTTGGTGTCTGAGAAATTGTAATAAATAATCTTCTTTGATGGTAAATTTTAATTTTAAGTTACAATTTTGAAAATGCCACTTTTAGAACGTTGTTAATATTTGCTGGGCAACCCAATATACCCATGTGGGCTTGGGTGTCAAAATTGTTGTAGGTAAAAAGTGCCTACATGGGATTTTATTTTGACAAAGAAGAAAAATTATACAAGAGCATTACTTGCGAGTGCCCCAAGAGGTGGCCTTAATCAAACACATTTTAAACATAAATTTAAATAATTCAACAATGTATGAATCAATATAGAAGCGGTGTATTCTTTTGTGATGCAGTTTATCAGCAATGAAACAATAAAAAGGGTACAGGTATTATCTTAACAACAAGTGTGACAGAAATTCAAAGTCGTGTAGTACAATTTGTTCTTTTCACCTGTGTATTAGACCCATTTACAATGCCTATTAACATAGAAACTTGTCTCAAACTGAGGCATACATTCAAACATAGGTAAGGCTTTTTCAACAAACCGAAAATGGGTTACATTTTCAACGTTTTTTGTCTTGTTGTGTAGTTCATCCAGTAGACCATCTTCAGGGCAAACAATTCTTTAAGTAAAGTAGAGACCATTTGGAATGAAGAAAAAATCAGGAACCATAAACTAATTAGCTTCAAGAAGATGTACAAATTTGGTCATTCTATATGGTGCCTGCGAGGATTGATGCAGATCTAAAATCTGCTATGATACAGAAACGCCTTCACCCACCATATCCCAGCACAGATAGTTCACCATGCTTGGACGCTGATCCCTAACGGTGGTTCCACAAACCCTTGATGCGTTCTGATCCGGGAAGATGCTGTACGAGACTATCCAAGAATCTTGGCTTTCCACGATTCACCATGCCTGCAGGCTGATCGGTGACAGCGTTTTTGTATCGTAGCAAATTTTAGATCTACATCAATCCTTGCAGGCACCATATGAAATGACCAAATTTGTTTAATACTTTTTTGTTTAATACTATTTTTTAGCACCGTAATATTGGGTTTTTAAAGAATAATAGAAAAGGCTAGGGAGATTTTTTAAAAATGTATATTTTAAATTAAAATTAATGTTAATAATTTTGAAAATATGCAAATTAATCATTTGGCATTTTTAAGCATATTTTGTTTTATTAATATTTTTTAAATTTCATTTTAATTACCATATATATTAATGGTATAAAATAAAAAAATATATATAACAGCATTTTTATTAAGTTAAATAATTTGAAATATTTTAATGTAAACATTTATATTTTTATAATTTTTGGGAAGATTCATTTTAAATTTAAATTTTGTTTAAAATTATAATTTTATTTAAATATTATATTTTTAATTTATAGAAATATAAAAGTTACTTTAATCTTTATGTCTTTTATGATTGTTAATTTCAGAATAATAGTTTATTTGTTATTTTATGTATTAAAGTTTAGGAATGTTAGAAGAAAGTTTCAAAAATATTTTAACTATTAATAGTAATAAAAATGTCTTTTTATAGTTTCATATTTAAGTTTATATATATATATATATATATATATATATAGATATATTTCTAATTTAGGGTAGTTTGTTTTTAGATAATTTCATTTTTTACATTTTATAGTAAAAACATATGTGTTAGTATGTAGTATTAATTGTGTATTTAAGTTGTATACTGTGTATTAGCTTGTTTAAAATGCTTTATATTGAAATGGAAATTGTAAACATCATCTTTTTAGCATCCAGCACCTTTTTCAAATAAGCCTAGATTGGAGTGGGATTATTAAATGTCAACATTTTAGAGTCAACACCTTCCCCAAATTGGTATAGATTGGAGTGGGAATTGTAAACGTCACCACTTTAGTGTTCAACACCTTCCCCCAAAATGGTTTGATTGGAGTGGGAATAGTAAATGGCTCTCCTTTAGTGTCCAACGTCTTTCCCAAATTGGTTTAGATTGGAGTGGAAATAGTAAATGTCACCCCTTTAGTGTCCAACACCTTCCCCAAAGTGGTATAGACTGGAGTGGGAATAGTAAATATCACCCCTTTAGCAGGCACGGCCCGTGGTAGGAGTGCCGGTCGGGCGGTGACGTGGGGCGGGGGAGGGGCAGGGTGGGGGGTAGTAAACTACGGATTAAGGCCGAATACAGGTAAGTGAACATTTAAATAAATAAAACGAATTTCGTTGTGAGCGCTGCATCGCCAAATGCGATGCAGTGCGCGCAACGAAATTTGTTTTATTTATTTAAATGTTCACTTACCTGTATTCGGCCTTAATCCGTAGTTTACTACCCCACCTGCCCCTCCCCGCCCCACGTCACGCCCGACTGCACTCTACCACGGGCATGCCTACCCTTTAGTGTTCAACACCTTTCCCCAGTATGATTGGAATGGGAATAGTAAATGTCACCCCTTTAGTGTCCAACACCTTCCCCAAATCGGTTTAGATTAGAGTGGGAATAGTAAATTAGTGTCCCAGAGGAATGCACCCTGTCCAAGCAGGAACCACAATCCTAGTCAGGGTAAGTGAGGTACACACTAAAAGATCATCTGTGCTCACCCTCTGGTAGTTTGGCACGAGCAGTCAGGCTAATCGAAAGAGGCAATGTGTTGTCGTGTGGTTTGTGGCCTCATGGTCTGCCTTGCTTGGTTGGCTTGGACTCGGCTGCCATGATGCCTTTTATGCACACGTTACTTTGTGATTTTGTTTTTCCAGCCTCTGCTTATTCCCGGCTATTTTAGACCTGTCTGCATTTCTGCCCTTTACCTTTTCTTCTGTTCCTTGTGGGTTACATCTGCACAACATGTACAAGGTCAAAAAACAAAGTCTCTTATTCTTGCTGAGCTGGCCAGTCCCTTGCACCTAGACATAACACTACGTACAGCTGCACTGGAGAAATTTGAGTGCCTTTTTAATATAGCTGTTTCACTGTGTAGGGACACTTGGAGAAAAGCCTTTCCAGAGAGAAGAGCTGTGCTTGTCTAATGATGTAAACCTTGCATCTAGATATTGAGGTATGGGGGTCCGCATGTCAAAGCCCAGAGGTCTTCTATTTTTATAATACTAGTTATTAGCACGGGGAGGGTGGCTAGGCCATTTATTCCTATATCCACTGCCTTTATAAAATGCTATCTCCGTTTGTATTCAATGGAATTGTAACCATGCTTATTATTTTATCATTATGCATTATGCTGATAGTACTGGCACGTGTACTGTATCTTAGAGCACGGTAGTTGAAATAAACATTTTAAACTATACAGTGACTCTTATTACGCACTTTGTGGACAAGTATGAGTGAGTTATGAAAGGGTGTTCTTGCTCCCGCGAGTCCTGAGAAAGAGAGACCGTGTCCTGGGTTGTCTAATCATTGGTAGCTGCGCTGCTAATGAGAGGCTAAAGCTAGTCGGATTGGGATTGTGGGCACTAAGGGGCATAGTCGGCTAACCACTATACTCTGCGGTCCTATTATCCTGTGCATAGCTCTGTGTATGTGCAGAATCCCTGCAACAGTGTAAAGTATTTGTGAACATACACACAGTAACACAGTGAAAACACCTAAAAAAACTCCACACCAATTTAGCAAACTAGATTATTATATTCTGAACAAAACAAGACCAAAACGACAAACATACAATAGGTACAAGTCAAGATGTGAATTTTTAAAGAATAAGTGAAAAATAGCACTTAGACGCAAATAGCGCTTTGCGGTTACTGTAGGTCGCACTGAACCAGGACAAAGTCAAGAGTTCAGGCTACCTGCGACAGAGCACAGGCTGGCTACAGGACCCATGCAGGGCCCACTGAGCAAAGCATCTTAATCCTTGTTGCAAAACGAAATGCAGTAGTGGATAGGCGTCGGTTCCGTGGATGAAGCGGCGAGTTCGGATCGCGAGGGCGATGCGCCAGGTTAATTCACACTGGAGACAATGTGTTGATCTTCTCCATGCACTGGTGGCAATGCGTTGATCACTGAAGTGGTGATTTCAGAGGCGCTGCAGTGGTGCTGAGTGCAGCACGCGGGATCTAGACCTTGCAGAGGCGGTGATGTGTCAATCCCAATGTTCCGGCAGGCAATACGTCAGTGTCCTATCAGCGCAGAGAGGTCGAAGCACAGGTTCTGGCAGATGCAGCACTTTAAACTCATATCCAAAGGCCCTGGACTGGATTGGCACCACTTGGCAGAGCAAGACTCACAGCAAGTAAAGTCCAGGTTCTGGAATGAAGTTAAACAGTGTCTTTGATATCCCTGAGACTTCAGCAACAGCATGCAAGCCAACAAGCCCTTGGAGAAACTTAGGGGCATATTCTCAAGGAACTATCGCCGAGTTAACGGCACTTTATCTCAGCCAAAGTCGCGATAAAATTATCGCCCCATTCACAAGCTGGTGCTA